>MU738814.1:755-51519 GCA_026770625.1 Nicotiana glauca | reverse complement strand
ATTGTCCTTTAATTGGAAAAACCCCTTCTACCACGCCCTTCGCGGGGTGCGGTAGCGCCAAAAGGAGGTGTGACAATCACGCCCAACTCTAGTCCAAAAAAGGATAAGTGATCGCTGCAAATATAATCCGATCTAAAAGTCCGGAGTCGAATCCCACAGAGAACTAATACTTAGCTATATTTTTTTAATATCACTAAGAAGACAAGTTTGAACAATTTTCTAAATTATAAAGATTGAGATTTATATTTCTAACTAACTAACTAGCAAATACTACAAAGCGGTAAAATTGTCAACTAACGAGACAAAGGGTTGGAGACTAAATTAAGGAGGTCTAGAGTTATGATTTCTTCAATTATCGGAATCCTTCTAGCTATATTCTGTTCAATTTCACCGATGTATTCTCTACTGATCGTGAGCGCTTTAGGTGCCATAATTCTCTCTCGAGCAACTACAATAATTTACTAGACATATTCTCTCAAACTATGCTAGTTGACTTCATCATACCGGTCACTATGACCACGTCAAGGCTTTGTTATTTCTAAACCTACCTTTAAACCCAATGTATTGATTTTTCACATACGTTAGGAGTGATGTTGTTCAATAACTACCTAAATATGTACTCTCTCTCGAGCAGTACATACTAAATAGGCACAGTCAATCGATGGTCATTCAATCAACAACAATAAACACGTAGTTGAAGAAGTAGAGAAATCCAACGGCTCAATTATATAAAACATAACAAGAATTTATCCCACAAAAGGTTCTATCAAAACCCTAGATAACAAATTAGCTATTCATAAAAGTATGTAAAACTACAATACTAAAAATTATAACCAACAACGAAAAAATAGGAAGAGGAAGAAAAAAGTCATAGAAGAATTCCCTGCCTTGCTCCTATTGTGTCTCTGCCTCCTTAGGTCGAATTTGTGTCAAAAACGTGTCCAGCCTCCTCAAAATACCGTTTTTCCATGTATATATACCAAGTAGGGTTGGGCCCAAATAATACACCTTCTCCTACGCGAAAAAGAATAATTTTTCAGGTCTGAACGCTCGCGGTCGCGGTCCGGATGCGGTATTTCCCAGTGCACTGCCTCAGTCCGCGTCCAGGTCCGCTGTTGCGGTTTCGACTGCATTTTTCAGTCTGTTCTGTTTGAAATTTGGAAACATATAATATATTAAAGTTCTAGATCTTTGATTTATCTTTCCAACCATATATTATGTAGCCCAAATGGGATTCGTCGCATAGAGGTATGTCTATTTTACTAGATAGTGCACAATATACCTACTCGAGTCTTCGTTTGTTCTTAACTATCAAATTTGACCCCTGAACACTACTCCGAATTAATTCCTTGGGCTTTTAATCATACTTAAAATCTCCAAATCACTTGAACTCATTATATAATATCTATATAGCTCGAAATCACTCCTACAAGGCATAAAAACACACAATTAGTGCAAAATACTAGCGATTAAAGCGCAAATTCAACTAAAGTGCAGTAAATTAGAGTGTAATAATCGACTAAAATAAGCAATTATAACCTATCATCAATACCCGACACTTAAATCATTGCTCGTCCTCGAGCAATCAAAATACAATTTATATAGATACGACCTTTTTAAACAATTCTCCTAACTTGTCACATAGACGAAGCACAAAAGCATAACATTTTCACCTCAAGATTTGACTCGCAAGTACCACGCATTATTCACAACTCACTCACTTACTCTAATATAGAGGTCACTGGCATTACCTCTCCTTCATGAATCAAGTATCCTCCCACAACAAAAGAGAGTAGTTCCACACAATAAAATTTAAGAACACTTAGGAACTCAAGATAGAAAGAATTCACTCACTCTCAGAATAAACATTCATATGCCACAAAAGATGCACCATAGGCTTGCCTGTAGTATACTACTCTACTAATCGAGCTCATTCAGTCTATCAGGTAGGATTTTATTTGGTTGTAATGTAGGCTGCGGGACGGGTAGGATACATTTAGATATAAGAGTGACTACACCTCCCTAAGCACTTTAATACATATACTTTAATATTCAAACCACATACTTATGTCAAACCAAACTCCACCTTCACCTCAATGTATATTACCCCAAACTTCTTTAAGTACAATTACATCAAGAGTCACCACTTATCAAGGAATACTTTTTTTTCCACAACAATACAACTATTTTTTTTTCAATTTAAGTGGCTCTTACTTGTTCAAAACAATGCTCCTTTCTCCTTATTTCATTAGTTACACTCAAAGCCAAACTAGCCATCCCACACTTTAACTTTTACACAGTTCATAAATAATTCAAGTGCTCATGAGAGGTTACAATGGTTCGAATATATGATTAATTCAAACAAACGGGTAGTGCTTGTAATGTGGTTGCCAAAGAAACAAGATTGCAGGCTCAAGGGGTTAACTACAATACATAACAATTTGGCGGGTAAAATATATATATTTGTTTCAATAAAGAAACACCTATCACTTTCAAGACTGAACAAAACTACTATTTTGGTTTGCAAATACACGGGCAAGTTCTAGGCATTAAATGCAATGCACATAATAACACCCAAACCTGACACGCACATGGCACATAACTCACTCAGGATTGGTTTCATCAAGACACTCTAGTCAAAGCAGTTAAGCAAAGTTAAAATAATACAATTTAAGGTACTTATACAAGAGTTAAAAATTGAGCCTAAGTGTCACAACCAGACTACTTACTATTCTCAAGGCATAACAAAGTTAAGAGATATCGCGGCAATTCAATTCATCTCACACTGCCTCCTGCTCCTAAAAAAAATAAAACTAACTACACCTGGTTCAAACAAAACCCTTGGAAAAGAACCGCGGAACAAAGAAAAACCAAGGGGTAATTGCTACACTACCTAACAACAGAAAATCTTTTTGTCTTTTTCTTTAGACTTAAATCCAAAAATTATCTAATAGATCCATCGTTGGAAAAAGTCTAATTTGTTTTAGTTTTCTAAAAAAATAAAATAAAATATTCAATTAAACTAACACAACTAAAATAACATAGAAAGTCACCCAGACAATCTCCTTAACCCACACTTAAAATTGTGCGTTGTCTCCAATGCACACCATAACTAATAAAATGGTAAAAGAGACTCCTTGGTATGCCAAAGGCCGAAGCACTAGCAGCTCATGGGGTACTCAGACTTTTCCCAGGCTTGGTCCTTTGTGCGGGTACCTCACACTTAGTTCCAACTATCTGGTTTGATATTGCATCCTTCCAATAGCTTTGCTTTCCATGCTCCTAGAAAATAAAAAATCGACACTACAAACATAATACAACTAGAGAAATAAAAAAATAAAAGAAAGCAATAAAGCTGGGCTGCCTCCCAACAACGTGAATCACTTTCTGCCTCCACCTTGAACTTATGAATTGAACCCCCAATTTGGCATAAAGTTTTCAACTATGCTCCAAGGGTGGAGGAACAAATCTAATTGGCCCAAGCAACCATTGTACTATTCTATACTTCTTGGCTTTTTGATGTGGTATGTAGTCCTGTCTTTCTGGCAAGAAAAATTTCAGAATGTAGACACCTTGTTACTCATTCCTTGACTTCTCAATCGGCTCGGATAACTCTATTTTCATATCGTCATCCAAGAACAATGTAGAAAAATGTTTGGAGTGAGGACCAATGCGCTCACACACATGAACTTCAGGACTTTCAGCATCCTCAACATCAATGATACTAGAGCCAACAAAATTTATATCCTCAATGTCCTTGGTTGACTCTAGTCTTACTTCTTCAACATCGCCATCATCAAACTCTAGTTGGTTAGATTGTTGGTTTTCTACTCTGACCTCCTCCATTTGCACCTCAATTTCGGTATTTAATTCATGCTCTTCTTGGCTACTATCCACAATATTGGCTTGTTGAGCATTAACTACCTTAACTAGTTGACTCACTTGTGCCTCCAGGTTGCAAATAACAGCACCTTGACTTTGTATGTGCAGTTATTTCTCATTATTTTGTTCCACAAGGCACCTTAGCATATCCTTGATCTCTGTCAAGTCATCATATGGGGGTCTTTGTCCCTATTAACTTAAGAAGAAAAAGAAGAATCATCAAACTAAGGGATTGGGGGAAGATAAGAAATATAAGCACAACTATAAAAGTGACCATCTTGACCACCACACATATCACATACATTCCACACATAAGATTGAGTTGGTGCACATAACTCGCTCTCAAGAATATTTTTGATAATTTTGCCATTGGTGGTTTTCTTCACAATATGCATAAGGAAGATTAAAAATAGAATTACCAACATCCAAACTCCCATAATTCTAGGATGCCATCTTTCTCAAACTAACAAGTAGAAAAATAATAATAAATCAAATACAACAGAACAAAAATTAAAGTTCAAACTTGCAGCCTAGCAGCATGCACACCTATAGCTACACCGTTACTTCCTCGTCAACGGCGCCAAAATTTGATCATGCCCAACTCTAGTCCTAAAAGGATAAGCGGTCACTGCAAATATAATCCGATCTAAAAGTCCGGAGCCGAATCCCACAAAGAACTAAGGCTTAGCTATATTTGTTTAATATCACTAAGAAGACAAGTTTGAATAATTTTCTAAATTATAAAGATTGAGATTTATATTTCTAACTAACTAACTAGAAAATACTACAAAGCGGTAAAATTATCAACTAACATGACAAAGGGTTGGAGACTAAATTAAGGAGGTCTAGAGTTATGATTTTCCAATTGTCAGAATCCTTCTAGCTATATTCCCTACAATTTTACTAATGTATTATCTACTGATCGTGAGCACTTTAGGTGCCGTAATTCTCTCTCGAGCAACTACAATAATTTACTAGACATATTTCCTCGAACTACGCTAGTTTGCTTCATCTAACCGCTCACTATGACCACGTCAAGACTTTGTTATTTCTAAACCTACCTTTAAACCCATTATATTTATTTCTCACATACGTTAGGAGTGATGTTGTTCAATAACTACCTAAATATGTACTCTCTCTCTCGAGTAGTACACACTAAATAGGCACAGTCAATCGATAGTCATTCAATCAACAACAATAAATACGTAGTTGAACAAGTAGAGAAATCCAACAGCTCAATTATATAAAAACATAACAAGAATTTATCCTACAAAAGGATTCATTAAAACCCTAGATAACAAATTAGCTATTCATAATAGTATGTAAAATTACAATACTAAAAGTTATAACCAACAATAAAAAAATAGGAAGAGGAAGAAAAAACTCGTAGAAGAATTCCCCGCCTTGCTCCTATTGTGTCTCTGCCTCCTTAGGTCGAATCTGTGTCAAAAGTGTGTCCAACCTCCTCAAAATACCATTTTTTCATGTATATATACCAATTAGGATCAGTATCAAACATTTATACCTTCTCATAAGCAAAAAAGGACAATTTTTCAGGTCTGGACGCTCGTGGTCGCGGTCCGGGCTCGGTATTTTTCCATGTGCACTGCCTCAGTCCGCGTCCAGGTCCACTGTCGCAGTTTTGACCGCACTGTTTTACCCTGTTTTATTTAAAAATTTGGGAAAACATAAAATATAAAAGTTGTATCCCTTTTAGTTAGCTTTCCAACCATATATTATATATCCCAAATGGAGTTCAGATCAAAGAGTTATGTCGATTTTACTAGATAGTATACAATATGCCTACTCGAGTCTTCGTTTGTTCTTAACTATCAAATTTGACCCCTGAATACTCTTAATTCCTTAGGCTTTTACTCAGACTTCAAAGCTTCAAATCACTTGAATTCATTCTATAACTTTTATATAGCTCGGAATCACTCCTACAAGACATAAAATACACAATTAGTGCAAAATACTAGCAATTAAAGCGCAAACTCAACTAAAGTGCAGTAAATTAGAGTGTAATAATCGACTAAAATACGCAATTATAGCCTATCATCAGTTACCTATCTTATTTTTAGGTTACGAATCCTCTTGTCATGGATAGTTATCTATATAAGAGAAATTTTAACAAACCACTATTATTTAGTGGTTATTAGCTAGATGTAGCTACCATTTACTATATTACGTACTATAGCTATGTTTTCATTTTGCTAGAGTGGATTCGATGTATTTTAGGTACTGTATTCATAAATACAGTAGCAAAACTCGACGTGAAACAAGGGAGTACAACTAGGCAATTATTTTATTCGACTGTATTCACGATATGTATTTGTAATTACTGTAACGTAAATAGCGTAAATTGTGGTCTATTCAGTTGTTTTTAAAACGGAAAGTGAATTAATTAACACAAATGGACACTTAATATAACTCAACAAACTCAATTATAAATCTGAATACATAAATTCTATTAATTTAAAAAATATATTAATATATTCATGGAATATAGCGAGACAGTGAATACAATGAAATACATAGAATATAGCGAGATACTTTGAAATACAATGGAAAAAAAAGGTAATCGACTCTTCAAGTTGCTCAGCCTCAAACTCTGTCGTCTTTGTTCAAGAATAACACCAATGTTGTCTCATCGATAGTAGATTTCGAACCTCCATTGTTAGCCCTAATTTACCATATGTCAGATTTCGGCATTGATACAAAAGAGGATCGGCATTAATGGAGAGAAAGTGAAGAAATAGAAGGCAACTTTCCTACTAGTAAAAAAGAGGGGAGAGTTTAATCTTTTTCTTTTTACAGGTTTCAAATTCTTTCACCAATGAAAGAGGATTTGTTTAGCATAGCCGCCATTTTCGTTCAGCCCCAATTTACTTTTCAATAGCATATTTCGAACCTCCATCTTTCTTTCTAGGGCTTGATTTCGACATTCATTCAGAGCCCCATGCCACTGACAATAAAAATTTCATTCGACAATGAAGATGAATCATTAGAGAATCATGGTTGTATTCATGGAGAAAGATCGGCGTTGAGAGAGAGAAAGCGTGGAGAAAAATCTGAAAGAATGAGAGAGAAAATAATACAAAGCGTATTTTATGGCTTAAGGGTAGGAGGTGACCATAAATAGATATTTGGCTATAAAAATCAAAAGGTAGTTATGGAATATAAGTTTTTAAAAGAGTATTTATTTAATATAAAATAAAGTATCAACCTTTGCTACATGAGGTAAAAATTCCTAATCGAATTTCAGCTAATCTACTAGTGTAACAATTTTTTTGTACTTCTAGTATGTAGGAGCTACTAAACTTTAAGATGAAGAATATAACCCTTTTACCAATAGAACAAATGATTTAAGTTATATATAATAACATCATAAAAATATTTACGCTATCGGTGTAATAACATGTTACTTATCATTTTATCAGGTTACCGATTAATGTTTATTATGAAGATTTACATATAATTACCTTATAAGTTATCTGATTGTGTAAATATATTTACATCGTCACTGCATACTTAAAGCACACAAACAAATGCTAGGACTTGTTAATTACCGCAAATACTTATTAGGAACTGCATCCTTAAGATCGGTTTCATGTTGTAATAACTCTCTTTAATTTTCTGCTTTAATACATCTCGTCGTATTAGCAAAAAAATATCATAGCAAAAACAGCTACTGCAATTAATCAAGAAATCTTTTGAGACCATTTTGAACCTGTTGGTGCAAGTGTTCTAGAAGCTTTGATGTTAAATATATATTTGATTAATTATTTGTTTATAGAATATTCTTTTTTCGTATTCTTGAGTCGAGGGCCTTTCAAAGAAAAAAAATAACATTTCTATTTCTCCAGGGTAGAGGTAAGTCTGCATACACATTATCCTCCCCAGACCTTACTTATAAAATTTATTGAGTTATTATTAGTGTTATTGTTGTTGTATTTCTTCGTAGAATATATTATATGTAGAAATTGGATGTTTTATAGGGATTCGATGTATAGATACTTGTAGACAATAAATTTGCGTCGAGAAAATTAAAATCAAGACCGAAAATATTACAATAATCGTAGTATTTTATTTCGAATATTTGAGTGTTACAATCTCTATGGATCCTCTGATTCTTCTTTTCAATTGTAAATAAATTCAAAGGCCTTTGAGCTTGATCTTGAATTTATAGTTATCGCCACGAACGATGATCTTGTTCTTGAGCTTGATCTTGATTGCTTGGACTTGAACTTGATTTGGTCTTCATTCTTGAGCTTGAAATTGATTTGTTCTTCGTTCTTGAGCTTGAACTTGACTGCTTGAACTTGAACTTAATCGCTTGAACTTGAACTTGATTGTTTGAAGCTTGAAACTTGTGGAAGAATTTGCAGCGTGTGATTCACGAGCTCTTTCTTGCTTCTTGTTATAACTTCTGGTGTCTTTTTTGAGTTATGAAGACCCCTGTTTATAGTTGTGGAAGGGAAGAATCATGATAAGAACAAATTCTTTCCGAGTAATCAAATTGAAGGGTGACATGGCCGTATTTGATTGTCCAGAACATGTCACTTGCACGCGTGGCACGATTTCATTGGTTTTTCAGTGTGACTGGGCATGCCTTGTCATTTTGACACGTGGCATGATCATATTGGCTCTTCCGCTTGACTTGGTGTGCCACGCCATTTGACATGTGACACCAAACTGGGCCTCTAGGAAGATGTCATCTTGGGCTTAGTGAAGTGGGCTCATCATTTTAGCCTAGTTAAATGGGCTAGCCCAATGAATTAAGGTATTTATTTAATCTATATGTATTTGGACTTATATAATTAATTCAATTATATTAGCCCGTAGTATTTATTTGGACCAATATATCTTGAATTTAAAATATAGCCCAACTTATTTTATTAAATTTAAAATCAATAAATTTTGCATGCCTACAAATGCCTCATACTTCAAGACTTATCGAGGTGTACGCTAACGAGCCCCAAAGATTAGGCTTGAAGTTACCGCAAAAATTGTAACATTCCTTTTTTTTTTCCAAGAAAAATGGCATTTTATCTGTGTAACTTACAACATGTTGTTTTTCTTCCACAATTGCCTAGTAGATTTGAGCTAAATAATAAGAGATACAATCTCCAAGCATGGACGTAACTATTAAAAAATTTGATACTTAGAATCGTAATTGACTAGACATATTCCCTTTACTTGTAATGATCACACATAAGTTTAGATAGCTCAACCCCACTTTCTCTGGTAATCTTCCTATTTACACAGAATTCCTATTGGACTTTGTCTCCAATTATATTGTGATAACACAGCAACCAAACTAGGTTTGGACATCCAGGGACTAGTATCACCGCCAATTATTAACTTAATTCTAATAGGAGACGAATTACAGTGATCATCCCTCATCGGAAATCTGTCCTCGACAGCTGCCTTCGGAAATCTATATAAACTCCTATATTCTTTGCTCAATTAGCACCTATTCAAGCGTTCTAGAACCATTTTGAGTCTTAGAAGCATTAACGCAAAGGTAATCACTTCTTCTTTTCTTGTGTTTTTTTGTTTCGTTGTCCTTTTTTATTTTTTTATAGGTCAAGCGAGAAACATATGCTCTTGTTCAACAAGATGATTCATGCATATTACTCTCAATGTGGCTCGACTATCGGAGAGGCCAAGTACTTAAGATGCAAAGGGAATCATATGTCCACCTTAAGATTGGAAGATTTATATGTCCACAGAATATGGCTTGACTATCGGAGAGATTACTCTCAAAACGGCCCGACTATCGTAGAGATTACTCTCAATGTGGATCGACTATCGGCGAGGCCAACTTAAGGTGCAAAGGGACTTATATGTCCACCTTAAGATTGGAAGATTTATATGTCCACAGAATGTGGACTGACTATCGGAGAGATTACTCTCAAAACGGCCCGACTATCAGAGAGATTACTCTTAATGTGGCCTGACTATCGGAGAGATAACTCTCAAAATGGCCCGACTATCGGAGAGATTACTCTCAACGTAGCTCGACTATCAGCAAGGCCAACTTAAGGTGCAAAGGGACTCATATGTCTACCTTAAGATCGGAAAGTTATAGTTTTTTTAAGGACAAACCCCCGTAAAGGCCAACTTAAGGTACAAAGGGACTTATATGTCCACCTTAAGATTGAAAAGTTATAAAGCTTCAACTCGAAGACGACATCGACTTGAACATTTGGCGGACTTTGCAGACTTCAACTTGGATTCGGATGGCTTAAACAATTCAACTAAGACCGACAAATTTGAAGACTGAAACTTGAAGACCGACGAACTTGAAGACTTCAACTTCGAGACTTGGACGGTCTAAATATTTCAACTTGAAGATCAGCGAATTTGAAGACTTCAACTTGAAGACCGACGGGCTTGAAGACTTCAACTTAGAGACTTGGAGAGCCTAAATATTTCAACTTGAAGATCAGCGAATTTGAAGACTTCAACTTTGAGACTTGGAGGGCCTAAATATTTCAACTTGAAGATCGGCGAATTTGAAGACTTCAACTTGAAAACTTCAACTTTGAGACTTGGAGAGCCTAAATATTTCAACTTGAAGATCAATGAATTTGAAGACTTCAACTTAAAGACCGACGGACTTGAAGACTTCAACTTTGAGACATGTAGGGCCTAAATATTTCAACATGAAAATCAGTGAATTTGAAGACTTCTACTTGAAGACCGACGGAGTTGAAGATTTCAACTTGGGGACTTCAACTTGAATACACTTGAAGACTTCAATTTGGAGACTTCGAGGGCTTAAATATTTCAGCTTCTCTTTTGCTTTACATTGTTCGACTTTTATCTTAGTTGCATAATTTTCAGCTTTACGTGCTTGTAATAAAAGATTCATATCTTATCGTGGGAGAGTCCAAATAATAAACCGTTTGATGAATTCAATAATATATCCAATACTTAGAATCAAAAGCCTTCAGAATCGCGCCAGATAATATATTGAAACCAACTTTAGATTTTACCATGTTGAAAATTTCAGATTTGCGCAGTCTCACCAAAATAATTCATATCTCGATATAGAAATATTGAAATTGTAAACCGTTTGATTTCAAGAAAACTAAAATTCAAGATCTAAAACATATCCAAAATTCTCAATCAAACAACATCAAAATCATTCCAGATAATATTTTGAAATTAACTTTATATTGCACCATGCTATCAATTCCAGAATTGTGTAGTCTCACCAAAAAAATTATATCTCGATGTAAAAATATCAAAATTGCAAACCGTTTGATTTCAAAAAAACTAGACTTCAATATCTAGAACATATCCAAAATTATCAATCAAACAACTTCCGAATCGCTCCAGATAATATTTTGAAATCAACTTTATATTGCACCGCGCTATCAATTCCAGATTTGTGCGGTCTCACCAAAAATATTATATCTCAGTGTAGAAATATCGAAATTGTAAACTGTTTAATTTCAAAAAAACTAGACTTCAAGATATAGAACATATCCAAAATTCTCAATCAAACAACTTCAGAATCGTTCCAGATAATATTTTGAATTTACCTTTATATTGCACCACGCTATCAATTCCAGATTTGCGCAGTCTCACAAAAATTCATATCTTGGTATGGAAGCCTCGAGATCTGACAATGTCTTACTTGCCATCAAATGAAATTTAAGAGTCATATTCTCACAAAAATCTTGAGTTCAAGTCTCACCGAATTTGAAACNCCCCCCCCCATTTTTTTTAAGGAAGAGGGTTGACTTGGAGACCAACAAACTTGAAGGTTTGGAAAACCTGAAAGCATAGAGAATCCCTAGATTTTAATGAAAATACTTGACTTCCTCCTAAAATCGGCCCATCGAAGATATCAATTTACCATGGAGGGTTGCCCCCTTTAAATAAAATTAGGTCAAAGTTCAGTAGGAGGATGGCATTTCAGCTTGATTTTACATTCCTTCATACTTCATTCGAACAACAATTGGGGCAATATGTAACTTTTGAACTTATGCGACTGAACTTAGAATGAAACTCTAAGCTACCTACGTATCTCGGTGAAGAGGATCAAGTCATACCGTAGTTCAGACTGGGTAGATTTTTTTTTTTACGTCCTAACTTTTACCTAGGCTGCCTCTTTCGAGATTTTCAGCCTAGCAGACTTTTCTTTTTGGGCCGTATACAGTTTATACTCTTGCAGGACAGAAGTGTAGCAACATACAGTTTAGGCTCGTACGTCAAGGAGCGTTGCAACTTCAAGGATAATACTTCTTCAAAAACTTGCCATTGATAGGGCTGATCCTCATACCATCTGCATCAAACAGCTTGTAAGCCCCACTCGAGTAAGCTTCTTGTACGAAATATGGCCCATCCCATTTTGAAGTTAACTTCCCTATAGGTTTATGGGAAGTAATTATTGGTCTTCGTATAGCAAGGACTTGATCTCCTACTTGAAAGGATCTCGGGCGAACTCTTTTATTGAAGGCGCGAGATAATCGAGCTTGATAACATTCAAGACTCTGTTGAGCTTCCAATCTCTTTTCATCAAGAGCTTCCAAATCTGCTAACCGAAGTCGAGCATTTTCTTCATCAGTGATCCCTTCTAAAATAGCCAGTCGTAATGATGGTATTTGATGCTCAAGTGGCAGGACGGCTTCGACTCCATAAATGAGTGGACAAGGAGTCGCCTGTGTTGTCTTGTGGTGAGTCATCCTATATGTCCATAGAGCTTCTTCCATACGGTCATTCCAATCTTGTTTGGATTTGGAGACGACTTTTTTTAACAAGTTGCATAGAATCTTATTGAATGCCTCAACTAGATCATTGGCGGTAGCATTGTACATCGAAGAGTTACGTTGCTTGAAGCCAAAGAGATCACAAATCTTGTTCATCAACCTAATATCGAATGGTTTTCCATTATCCATTATTATGTAAAGAGGAATGCCAAAGCGATAAATAATGTTTACTCGGATGAAACTTACAATATTTTCCTTCTTTACTTCCTTAAGAGCAACAGCTTCAGCCCATTTTGAGAAGTAGTTAGTTGCAGCCAAGATGTATAGGTGTCCACCAGATTACTTTGGCAGTGGTCCAACAACATCCAATCCCCAAGCATCAAATAGTCAGGATACAACAGTCGGGTGCAACACTTCAGGAGGTTAATGGATAAAATTTTCGTGGAATTGACAAGCCTTGCATCTTCGAGCGTAGTCTAAGCAATCTTTTTCTATAGTTGGCCAATAATCTCCCATCCTTTTTATATGTAAGTGGAGCTTTGGTCCAGACTGGTGTGACCCACATATCCTAAAATGTGCCTCTTACAAAGCTTGGAGAGCTTCTTCTTCTCCTAGGCATGACAAGAGTACTCCCTCGAACAACCTTCTGTATAGAGTATCTTTGTAGTAAAGGAAGCGAGGTGCACGACGACGGATTTCAGTCCTTCTCCTCGGATTTTCTGGAAGTATCCAATAGCATAAGTAGTTGATAATGGGTTGCCGCCATTCTTCTTTCTCAACTTCAGAAATAGCAACAAGATGCTTGGGTTCATTTTATTTAGCCTCATTTGGCGGCGGTACTACCCATTTTTGGTAGACGGTAACTTACGCTTGGTCAGGCAGGGCTAATGATGGAGCTAGGGCAGCTAAAGCATCAGCCTTTTTATTTTATTTCCTTGGAACATGCTGAATAGTGACATCACCGAGCCACCCCATCAACTTTTTAGCGTAATCATGATATGGGCGTAGTTCAGGCTTCTTGACCTCGTAACTACCCAAAAGCTGATTGACTACTAACTGGGAGTCACCAAAGACTTGCAATTGCAATTGCTTCATATCAAAGTCCATTTCAAGCCCAAGTATTAATGTTTGATACTCAGCAACATTGTTGGAACAGAGTTGTGTCAAGGTGAAGGAGTAGGGCAAGACTTTACTTTGGGGAGTGACAAATACTACGCCAACCCTGGCTCCCCCACGATGCGCAGCACCATCAAAGTACATCTTCCATGGAGGTTGAACTTCAACGACCATTGCATCCTCATTAGGTAGTTCATCAATTAACTCCCAGTCATCAGGTATTGGATGATCTGCCAAAAAGTCTGCCAATACTTGTCCTTTTACAGCCTTTTGAGAGATGTACAAAATCTCGAATTGTTGAAATTGGAGGTACCATCTCGCTAACGATCACTAAGAATAGGTTTTGACATCACGAACTTGATGGGATTTGCTTTAGAAATAAGACGGACAACATTAGCTTGAAAGTAGTGCTTCAACTTTTGAATTGAGAAGGATAGCACCAAACACAACTTTTCAATTGGCGAATAATTCAACTCTTTAGGTGTCATCATCCTGCTCAAGTAGTAAAGAGAGTTTTCTTTCCCCTCACTATTTTTTTGGGCCAACAGTGCTCCAACAGACCTTTCCTGCACCGTAATGTATAGTATCAATGGCTTTCCAGGTATAGGAACTGCTAAAACTGGAGGTTTCGTCAAGTAGGTTTTGATACTTTCAAAGGCATTGCTACAAGCTTGGTCCCACTTGAAAGGAACGCCTTTCTTCATAAGGCGACTAAATGGTCGGCACCTCCCAGCCAGGTTTGATATGAATCTTCTAAGGTATGCTAGCTTTCCTTGCAGACTTTTTAATTCATGGATAACTCGAGGCTCAGGCATTTTCAAAATGGCATCCACTTTGGCTTGATCAATTTCGATCCCTCGATGTCGGACAATGAAGCCAAGGAACTTTCCAGAAGTAACACCAAAGGCACATTTCAATGGATTCATCCTAAGTTGGTATCTCCGGAGCAATTCAAATACCACCCGCAAGTCTTTCATGTGGTCTCCCTTCTCTCTTGATTTCACCACCAAGTCGTCAATATAGCATTTGACATTCTTGTGGAGAAGATCGTCAAAAATATTCCGCATAGCCCTTTGGTAAGTAACACCAATGTTCTTCAAGCCAAAAGGCATTACTTGTAGCGATAAATAACCCTGGAGGTGTGGAATGCAGTAAGCTCTTCATCTTTTGGTGCCATGTGAATTTGGTTATAACCTGACAAACCGTCCATGAAAGACATTGCCTCGTAAGCAGTAGTAGCATCGATCATCGGCTCTGGAATTGGAAGCGGAAATTCATCTTTGGGACACGCATTATTGAGGTCCCTGAAGTTAACACATACTCGAATCTGGCCATTCTTCCTTACATGGACAATACTTTAAACCTATGTTGGGTATTTAACTTCCCGAATAAATCCAGCTTCAATGATTTTGTTAACTTCAGTTTCAATCAGGGGAGTCAATTCCGGTCTAAAGCGCCTTTGATCTTGTTTAACAGGGCGAGCACCATTTTTGACTGCAAGGTGATGGATTGCTACTTTTGGGTCCAAGCCAAGCATCTCTTTATAACTCCAACCGAAGACATCCCTGAACTTCTTGAGTAACTCAATATAAGTGCTCTCTTCGTCAGCTTCAAGTAAAGCACTTAGGTAGGTGGGTCTTGGTTCTTTATCGGTGCCAAGGTTAACTTCTTTTAAGGCATCAACTGTCGTCTTCACTCCTTTTTCAAGTTCACGTGGAGCATAATTCGCATCTTCATATTCTTGAAGGTCCCCATCATTGAAGGATATGTGATAGCATGGTGAAACATCTTCCGATTTCACATTATCCTCCATTGAAGATGGAACACCATTCTCGCCTTGTACAGTAACATGATACGAAGAACCCACACTTTTTTCATCTTTGTGATGCTCCTTAGTGTAGACCACAGTATATGGCTTTACCTTCAGTACTTCTTTACATGAAACCGCAAGTTTTGTTTGTCGCCTCATTCTAAAAGGAACCAAACTTTGGAAATCCTTAGAGATTTTCTGGATTTTGGGCGAGGCAGGTGTTCTTATGTTTTGAAAATTTCTCTCGAACTTGTTCCCCTTCTTTAATAGACCCAATCTTTCAAACAAGAAGGTCCTCACAGGTGATTTTCCAAGTTGATCAAACACAGAAGGCTTGTTAGAAATGGCAGATTCGTCTTCTACAGTGATATAATTCCTACATGCCCTTCTTATGGTGATGCGCACTGGTGACGGTTGATTGTATCCCAAACCTTCACGTGGTTGTCTCATTGCAGCTTCTGATTGTAGATTCCCTAACTTTGATGGCTCATTAGGGTTGTATCCAGCTTTTGCAAATAGCTTGTAAGCGTAAGATCAAATCCTTCATCTTTTCGCTTTGTAGGGAGGGCCACATTCTGCAAATCATTTTGGGCTACAAACCCTGCAAGCGGTTTCGAGGCCAACTTTACTGCCTCAATTCATTTTACCGGAAGAGTTAACTCCTTTAGCATCTTTGTTTGGAGATTATATGATTCACCTTTATCTTTCTTCCTTTTAGGGAGAGCGCGGGACTCACTTTCTTGCCATAAGATGCAATACCCCCTCTATAACATTTATTCACGTTAGGTTGTACCTCCTCGATAACATCTTTGACTCTACCAGTAGTCATCTCTTATCATTTAGTTGAGGGATCTTTATTCTTGCTTTTCATGCCATCATCAACTTTCAGCTCCTTCACAATGCGGTTCTTCAAGTAGAACTTTGCATCGGGAAAGTGTGACTCATCCTTGGTGAATGGCTCATCATCAGCAACTACCGTCTTCTCGACTTCACCCTCGTAGTATTTTAAACATTGATGGTAGGTAGATGGAACTACTTTATTCTCATGTATCCAAGGCCTCCCAAGAAAAACATTGTATGAAGTCTTCGCGTCGATCACATGCAGCCATGTACTTGATTGCATATCTTCAATAGTGATTCCCAGCTTGATCGCGCCTATGGCTCTTTGCCCCCCTTGGTTGAAACCTTGGATCATCACACGACTTTCTGAGAGTTCGTTCATGGGAATACCAAGTTCTTTCACAGTGGGGATTGGCAAAATGTTCACTGAGGATGCTCCATCAACCAGAATATGATTTACCCTTTCATCGCGCATATAGCCGACCGGGTACAATGGGCGGTTATGAGGAGTGTCAGCTAGCAAAAGATTGTCATTTGTAAACGTGAACTTTTCCTCACAAACATTAACTTCTTGAGGAGTGGACTCGATGGGCTTTTTCGAAGATGGTGCCAACGGTAGGTCATCACTCTTTTCTTCCCTTTTGTTAGCATGGCAAAAAGAGGCATCAATGCCCACATGGGAAATCTTCGTGCAGAACCAACTTGGTAAAAACTCCTCCAAGGTCACTGGACTTTGTGGATTTTGAGAATGGTGCATCTCCACTTTTGCTTTCTTCAAATGCCTAAATGGATTCCATCTCCTTGGTCTTTTCACCACCATTTTCCTTATTGGTTTTTCTATTGATTCCTTTCGTAGGCGCTTTTGGTGCTGCCTACGACGAGTTACTAATGTTCAACCTTTATCATCATCAGGTTGATTGACTTCAGCTTTGTCGCTCTCCAGTAATTCTTCATCTTTGCTTTCTTTAAAACCACATACTTCATCCGGACTGAATGAGCCAAAGGTGATAGAGACTGGGTTTGCGCTTACTTTCTCATCTTCAAACACGATCTTCTCTTCGCGAGCCAAGTCTATGACTTTGTCCTTGAAGATAAAGCACTTCTCCAGAGGGTGGCTTACAAGTCGGTGATATTTGCAGTAATCTGGGTCATTTGTTTTCCCAGCTTCATTTGGTCGATTCATCTCCGGAAGCTCAATAAGATTTAACTCGAGGAGTTCTTCGAAAATGGGTGGCACATCAGAATCCAGAAATGGGTGCTCTTTCTCTTGCATTTTTTTTAGAGTCAACTTTCCACTTGGCTTATCGTGAAAAGAAGTCGATTTCATACTCTGCTTCTTGCTCACCTTCGTCGTGAACTTCATAGGTGACATGTTGACATTCATAGCTTCTTTGCTTTCAGACTTGGGAACGAACTTGCCCCACTCACTACTAGAAAATAGGTCTATTGCAACAGCAGGTAAACCTTTGCAATTGATAGGATAACCGTTGCCATAGATGTATCGAAACGGTTCAGCAACCGTAACATCCGCTCGCGTGCCAATAGATCTACAGCAACGATTTTGGCAACGGTTGACAGAACCGTGGCTACAAATACAGCTATCGCAACGGTTTTTCCTCTGTCTGAAGCAACGAGTATTCAATTTAATTGCAACGGTTAAAAACCGTTACTGTATAGTTTATGCAATGGTTGTAAACCGTTACCATATTATTTACTACAATGGTCGGAAACTGTTACAATATAGTGTATTGCAACGGTTATATAGACTATTGCAACGCTTGTTTACAGCTATTGTAACGGTTTTATTGCGCTACCGTAACGGTTTTGTTTCTACTGCATCATTTTGTCAGATTTTATGGAACGGTTTGCAAGACCTATCGGAACGGTTCAGAATGTCTATGGCAACGACATTTGTGCTTATTGCAACGATTCTATTAGGCTATTTTAAACGTTTAATTGACATTACCACCTGGAAATATTTGTAATTATAACCTGGAAATTATATAAACAAAAAGATAAAATACTTCATAATCTTTCATATCCAATAAGCTAAGAATAACGATAATAGCAAAATATTTTACCCTTACATAAGTTTTAAAGTTCAACACTTCAAAAGTTAAAGTTTCAAATGATATAACAAAAGACTCCAAGAATATCGACAACAACTCAAAGTTCTTTCTTAAGTAAGGTCTATATCTTCACTATCTCCATCTTCCCTTTCTTCAGTTGCTCCACCTTCTCCACCTTCCCTTTCTTCGGTTGCTTCACCTACAAAAGATAATAAATAAAGTCATTAAATAAGAATGTGTATAGTAGAATTTTCTCTAATTGTAACTTTGTAAGTAGAGAATGGCTTGGTTGCATCTTCCCTTTCATTCTTCTAATTGTATAACTTTTAACCATTCTAGTCTTGGATTTTACAAACCAGTGCCAAATATAAGGAAAAGAACAAACGACAAAAAATTGGGAGATAGGGGGTAAACAAAAAATCCTTCTGCCAAGGCCAATGCTGACTTTTGGGAAGTCGATCCCAATATGTTTGTACACGAATTAGTTCTTTAACAGGAACTCGAATAAGATAGATTAGAACAAAGTAGAAGCTTCATTCAATGAGAACCACGTCGAGCAACAGTTTGCATCAAGTTCTACTAGGGCAGTTACAAACACAAAGGATACGTGCCAACATGCAAGTGTCCCTTGAACTTGGATTCGGAGAAATGATCTCCTAATCGGAGAACTATCTTGTCTCTTGACTTTTAAAGAATCAAATAGCACTAACACTGACTTCAGTCCCTCAAAATTAACACACCAGCAGACACAGGATTCCTCTAAGGCACAGAATCAGCCTCCAATTATTTCTGGAGGAAAAAAACCAATACCTCTCAGAGTGATAATAGGATCTACTCTTGCAGCTTTCTTAAGATATTTTTTTCCAACTAGATTAACTTTTTTTTTGTATCTGGTGCTCAGATTTCAGTGGACAATGTAACAAGTGGACGGGTTCACACATTGATAACATCTGCCTTCAGTCACATTGATCATTGGCATCTTATCTCTAACATGGTTGGATTCTACTTCTTTGGAACAAGTGTAAGGTCACCTTTTTACTTATATATCATGTCTAAGCTTTATATCTTCGTAGTAATTCAGTAACCTCATTGAAAATTCTTGACGTTGAAATCTAGCAACTAATGGAATTGTATACTGTTTTTCATCCGGAAGGAAGGGTCTTAAAATATTTTGTAGCAAGAAACATTGTCTCTGGCATTAATGGATATATGGCCAAGCTCAAACGTATAGTGTTTCAGTGACCTGTCTGAGCACTTGCTGACTTTGGGCTAATGAATGGAAGAGTGGTAAACTTGATGCATACTGATCTGATAAAAAATTTCATTACTTTTTTTTCCTCTAAGCAATCTCAATTTTCATAGTGATGGTATTTAGGGGGAAAAGGAATTGACATTAGATAGAACCAAATAACTGAAATGGGTGGGATTGAGTGCTGAGAAGGTTAGTATTCTTTGGGATAATTTTAAGTATCAGTACCTGCTTTGTTCTTTTCAGAAAGAGGACACATGAGTCCAGCAAGGCTGGGGATCTTCTGGATCTAGAGCCAATCTTACCGGGAATGCTAACTCGCTTCTCTAACAATGAGTTCAAAATAATAACAGAAGGATTCAACACAAAGCTAGGGGAAGGAGGATTTCAATGCTAAGATCTCTGATTTTGGGTTGTCGAAATTGATTGAGAAAGACAAAAGCTAAGATGTTATCCATTTAAAACTTTCTGGCTATGTTAATTCCAGTTACAATCATGGTAAAGGATGGAATAAGACACAGAGATAGTATCACCACAACATGGACACCAACCTAGTATTCAGAAGACATCGAGTTCAAAACAACGTTGCTAATCAACAATTCATGTGGCCAGCAGAAGAAGAAAACAAATAAAAGCAGCAGTCCTTAGCTCAGACATAACAGAACATCCCATTACAATTCAAAAGGAACTAGTTTGATTCAACGTCTGCTAGCCAAGTCTGAAATCCAAATCCATATTAGTTGATTACCTCCAAGGCTCTTATCAAATTAAGATCACACCAAAATTAAATCATTGGATAAAATGAAATAGTAGTATACTACTAGCAATTCTACTTTAAAACAGCACTCTAAGTGCCATTTTTGAAGTTTTTTCCCTTTTGGATCAACCTAATAAAACAAAGTGGGATTTTTATACTTCCTTAAGGCCATTAACAAAAGTTAAACTTGAGTTTTAAAGTTACCTATACAGCAGAAAAGAATCATACTTTGTTCAACAAACACATGCTAACAGGTTTCACTTTTACCATTAATACTTAAGACAATCATACTACATATAATAAAGTCAACATCAATGCTACAGATAGGAGGACACGCACATGGATCAGTCATGAGAAACAGTGAAGAGCTTCTTGTATTTCACAAACAAGCATACCCCATAAGTGTGAGTTCTAATTAGACATCTTAGCAAACTAACCATCAAAGATCCGTGAAGGTTTCACAAGTCACAACATATTCAATCAACTATTGTAGTAAACCATATATTTATATCATGATTGTCAAGACATGAAAAAACTTAGCTCTTCATAACTATTATTCTTTAACAGTAAGCATTCTTCTATTATGAGAGATTCAAATAATGTTCTTAACATATACCAATCATACATTTATCTTATTTATTGAATCAAGTTAAGGGACAATATGATAAGTTCTCTTCAGGTTTGGCAAAATGACATCTGGATTCGAAGAATAGGTTAAAAGAACATTCTCTATTCTTACTTAGATCTAAGAATATATTAGCATCTTTATGGCATAGAAGTCTAAAAGAAACTTTTGCAACTAACAAAGACACCTTACTTTGAATAGCTAAACGAGTTTCTACTTTATATCTGACAAATTAAGGCAGAATTCTTCTTTAAACAAATGATAAAGAACCACAATACATGGCTTCTACTTGGTCTTTGAATATGGACAAATAAATACATATGTGCAGCAGTTCACAATGACTTTCACCAAGCAAGTAACGACAAATTGTTATCGATATCACTTTTGATATTGATATAACATCAACGTTCTGCTAGCCAAGCCCGAAATCCAAATCCATATTAGTTGATTACCCCCAAGGCTCTTATCAAATTAAAAAGTGGTATAAAATAGTTCATATTATGCCTAGCAATTTCATATTTAAAAGAATAATAAGAAAAAATATATCAAACCTCGTATATTCTAGCAAAACTTTTTTTACCAGCAGTATATGGATATCTCAACTTTTGGCGATTGGCTTTGTTGGCTTCTTTCATTTTCTGCAACAAAAACGAAACATTAACAATGAATACATCTTCTACATGGAACAAGGCCAGTTGAGTCTGGTCTATCTTTTGGTATCCTCTGTTTGTAATTTGTATATAAAGTTAAGTTAGCAGCAATTCAGGCTCTACTCCAATTCACTTCACTTGGTAAAAGAGAAAATTTAAGAATTAGGAGAATCACAGTTAAACAACTTTTCTGTCAGATCAAATCACTAAGGATGGAAGTTAAACACACTAATCTCATTCTAAATAAACAAAAAACAGACATTTTAAGAAAATCATGGAACAATATTCAGTTTTACCTTGTAGGTATCAGAGTTCCAATATCTAAGAAGTTCCCTAAATTGAGAATCCGGAACATCAACCGGCCTATTCTCCATTCGAAGCTCGTCATTCTCATAGGGTTCAAAATGGTCTTTATATAACTGGTTTTTGTACTTTCTCCAAGCATTTGAAATTGAGTAAAAACCCCACTTTTTTGCACCTTCATGAATGTCATATTTTTCCTACAAATTTAGAGTAGTTAGGTTGGAGTAAACAATATGAAATATCCACTCACACCTATTGAATATTGAAAATGTCAAACCTTGACATATTTTCACATATCTTCTTTTGTCTCAAGTTTCCTCCAATCAAACACATTAAGAGGACAAAAGGTCGCAGTCCTTGCCAATGTACCAAGGAAGCTACCCAACTCATTCACATCATCATTAGTAGGACCTATTGGTTGATTGTTCTCATTTAGCACAATGAGCTTGCGCTCTTTCCTACCATGAACATTTTGCATCTAAGTTTTTCCTCTTTTTCGTTTTTCGGCAGAAGGACCTACATAAATATGAAGTAAGAATAATCACCAAAAGTCATTACGTTATTGAATTTGACGATTGAAATCTATATGTTCTTGCCTTGTTCCTCGGATTGCTCGTTTGTTTCATGATTGAAAGAATCCTCAACTTGTTCTTGTACCGTTTGTGAAGTACGAGGGGTGGAATCCAGTGGTAGTTGTTGTAATTGTTTACATACTGGTTGTGATGCAAGAGAGGTAGAGTTCAGTGGAATTTGTTGCACTTGCTCATGTACTGTCTGTGCTGGTGCAGAAGTAGAATGCAGAGGCAGCGATCCACCTGCAGAAGTAGAGTGCTGCAATTGTTCACGCACTGCTTGTGATGCAGGAGGTGTAGAGTTCAGTGGCATTTGTTGCACTTGCTCATGTACTGTTTGTGCTGGTGTAGAAGTAGAATGCAGAGGCAGCGACCTTGGATCCTTGATAACTCTGTTTGTTTTCAATGATGAAACCTTTAGGTTTCGCAAAGATGCAAGCGATCCAGCTGCTATGCATTTTGTTAATTTTTTATTTTTACTTGAACGCCCTTCCTGATTCATGATCCGCTTTCCTCTATTAAAAAAAAGATACACATGAGAGCTAATAAGTATTTGAACACAAACAATAGAATCAATTGAGTAACTTCATGCTGTTAAGATACAAAAAGTAGGTACAAGAAATAAATTATATTAACAGTATGTTACAATCACTTCATAGGATGATTGTTTTTCTCATTTTTTAGGCACAGTTGGAGGACCTGGCTGAGAAGGATGCAACTGAGAAGTCTGATGCTGCAAGGGATGCTTTTTTGGCTGAACTTGCTCGTGATTCTGAGAAGAGTTCAAGCGGGGGAAATGATAAGTTTAAACATGCCTCAAACTGGTAACTCTTAAATCTAGTTGCTGGAATAGGTAGTTTCACTTCCATAATATGATTTATTAGAGGCTGTAAGACAGAATAACTGATGATAAGATCTTCAGCTGTACTACAGGTCAACATCACGTGAGTTGCGTAGACTTGACAGTGTATCTCGGTCACCTATATATGCATCTTTTACGGAGACTCTGGATGGATCATCAACAATAAGAGGCTTTAAATGCGAGGTAATTATATCCTGTTTTTCAATTAAATAAGATCACTCTCGTAGGAGCATCTTTGTCTTTTCTTTCTAGAGGATATAAATTTTCATTCCTGCTAATCAGAGCTTGTGTTTTTCCATTTGTGCCCTCTTGAAAGAACTTTTGACTGCTGTACCTGTTGGGGTCAATCACATCTTTGATCGCAGGGAAGGAGTTACTTAAAGAAGTTCCTGTTGTCTAAAGTTTCCCTACTAAATTCTAGTCCAATTGTTTTAGCATGATACTACAACATACATTTAGATAAAATCTAATTCTGATAGGAGAGTGAAAACACTTGTGTTATCTTTCTTTTGAAAAAATGCATCTGTTTGACAGAATATGATCACAAGTAATTATTCTTCCTCACAAATTTATCTCCTTTGGGGTAACCTTCTTCATTTCATTAACATGCTATTTGAGTTTGAACATTGGTTTTCAGTAAACTTAAAGAAATGTAAAGACTTTATTGTTGGTTACCTCTCCAATCAACGTGATTTGAAAAGGATCCTGGAGTTAACTACAGACGTCAGTGTGCAGCATTTCAAACAAGTCTAGCTATAGCCTGGCTGGGTAGGAAACTAGCTACTGTATTTCAAACATCCAAACAGAATGAAGAAATCTGTGTAACAGAATTAAAGTGCCCAAAAACCAATCAAACTGAAGCAATACAAAAAAAGAGGTCACAACTTTTCTCTTCTTCGTTGAAAATAAACACAAAAACATACTCTATTTCATGGACAGTTAAGTTTTTAAACCTTCCAACAAGCATAAAATGATCAAGGAGCAAGCAAAACATATCTATGATCTGACTAAAAAAAGCCCTGTTGAAAAGTCATAGCTTTTTGAAAAGGTCTCCAACGGTCATTTATTCACTTAAAACAAGAACAAACTCAAAACTGGAAGCTGTTCACCAAAGTCGACAAAAATTTTGAACTCTAGTTCTATACAGAAAAAAGAGGAAGATAAAGAGTAATTTCTGACCGGCCAGAGTTGAGTAAATGGACCCTCATATACCTTACAGATGGCCTGATATTCTAAAAATGATGGAGGAATATACTCCTAAGTTGAAGATTAGCAAGGTAATGTGGGAATTTCCAATGCAAGGGTGGATAAAAATAAACACAGATGGTGCATCGAGGGGTAATCCAGGAAGGAGCTCAATTGGCTTCTATTTGAGAAATGAGAAGGGTGATTTGATTTATGCTTGTGGTAAGGAAATTCAAGAAGTGACAAACACACAAGCTGAAACTACAATATTCTGGAGGCATTGAAATACAGTATGGCTAATGATATAGCCAATATCTGGGTTCAAACAGATTCTATGTTACTTAAGATGGTGATCGAAGGAGTGTGGAAACCACCTTGGATTATTGATGAAGAAGTACAGGAGATCAGGCAACTATTGACATTGTGTAATGGCAGGGTAACACATATATTCAGGGAGGGGAATAAATTAGCTGACCATATGGCAAACTATGCTCTTGATCAAGTATTCATAGAATGCCATTCTTTCCATCAGTTGGATACACAAGGCATAAAACTTGTTAATAATGATAAATCTCAATGCCCAAATCTGAGAGTGAAGGTATCGAAGCAGTAGGGGAGAAAGAGGTATAACAAAGATGAACGAGAGGAGGAGAGGACAGAAGCTAAATTATAATCATCATGTACAAATCACATATGAGGAGTACAGGATGAAGATTTACATCCCTAACATGAGTTTCTTTTTTGCAGGTTTTAATTTTGCGTATGTGTTTTGTTTTTGGATTAAATCAAAGATGGGCACAGATGTAGGTGTAACGCAGGGCACTCTGTTGTCCATTTTCAACAGCACCAAAGCTGTAGCAGCAGGTCTTTTGCCCAGTTATAAACTGAGTGAAGTGATTAGTGGTCTTGGATGGAATCGTGGAATGGAGACCAACCAATACAAATCAGAGCTGATCGAGAAATGGCAATGCACAGGCCAACGTTCAAAAAGAACTGGTACTTGTGACATGTCATGCCTTCAAGTTAAATGGATAATATGCACAGATCAGAGGCAGGGTTCAATTGCAATGCTATTTCGATGGTGTAACATGGATCCTTTCTGGTGCAATGCCTTACTCTATGGAAACATCTCAAAAGATAAAACAGGAACAATATGTAAAAAAAACTGCAGACACAGTACATTTGAAGGTTCCTGGGCAGTACACATGATTGATTTTATGCAGCAATCAGGAAATGATCGGGTTTTTTGCTGGAAAGTGCTAGACAATTATGACATTAAGGGGAACACTCAATTCTCCAAGGCGAGGACAATACAACAACAGGTAGCTGGAAATATTGATGAAAAGCGAGGAACATGTACAGTACCCATGAGCTACTGGAGAACAAATAGGCAGTTTTGCCATGGAAGTTGTCACTCAATGGGTACAATCTGGGATACAATAACAAGGCACCATTTTAGCACGCACTACACGCAGGTGCCCAAGCACGTGTATGACAAAGCAACAGGTATACTGGAACACTTGCAATGGAAGTCTATAAATAGAAGGGACTACACAAGCGATGAGAAACTGGAAAATGACCGGAAAAATTACTCAGATGCAGCGGCGGATAGACAATGGATACATCACTATAAACAGGATCAAGGCGTCAAAAAGGAGCAATCCTACAACAATCGATATAAATATAAATACACCAGCACTAGAGCAATTCGACAACCTCCCTGGATAGATTGAAGAGTTAAAAAAATGGCATCAAAATAACTTACATGGCTAAAATCATTGCTGTTGGATTTAGGGATTCAAGGAGAGCACCTATTTTGAGGAAATTTGCTCAGATGCCTCAAACTTTCGCTACCCCCTTCATGATACCAAAAATTTCGCCACACCCACTAAATCAACAAAACTTCTTGTAAAATTTTTGGAGATACATGCGTTTGCACGGAAGAACGTGTATCTGAGGGTTCAGTGAAATCGACGAAGGCTGAGGGTTCTGTGAAATCGAAGAAGACTGGGGTTCTTAATTTGGGGGTATTAGCTATACCCTTTGGATGTATCGCAATTTTAACAGGGAAGGGCAAAAACGGTGTTTTCACATATTATTCATTATTAAAATTATTCAAAAATAAAATAAATAGGTGTTATTTTGGTGGGTTTAACAAAATTTAGGGGGAAAATAAGGAGGGAAAAAATTACCATTCCAATAGAATTTTTTACAATAAAAGTGTGCCAGTAGATAAATATATTGGGACGGTTTTCATAACCGTTGCGGAAGATTAATCTATGGCAACGGTTGTTCGACCGTTGCTAAAATAACTGTTGCCATAGGCCCTTTTTCTGGTAATGACTTCCTGACTTCTTGTTTGTCATTCCCTTTACGAGGTTCGTAGATGGGCAACATGTCATTTCCAGCGGAGGCCATGCTCAATTCCATTTCATGGGAACGAGTTGCAAGTTCTTCAAACATGCCAGGCTTGATACCGTGCAAGATGTAGTGCAATCCCCAATGCATGCCTTGGATGCACATCTCTATGCCTGAAGCTTCACTAAGCCTGTCTTTGCAGTTGAGGCTTGCATTCCTCCACCGATTGATAAGTCGATAACTGGTTCCCTCTTTAATTGACAAGTATTTGTAAGTTCTATCATACTCACAGTACGTCTCTTACTATAAAAGTGATTGAGGTACTCTTGCTCTAGTTGATCCCAGCTATCGATAGATCCAGCCTCGAGGTCTGTATACCTGTCAAAAACATTTCCTTTTAGCGAGCAGACAAACTGCTTGATAAGGTAATCTCCATAATTCCCAGCATTGTTGCACGTCTCCACGAAGTGCGCAACATGTTGCTTTGGGTTACCTTTACCATCAAACTGTTGAAACTTCGGAGGTTGATAGCCAGCGGGCATCTTCAACATATTGACCCTTGCAGTGTACGACTTTGCATATGTAAGGGAGGATTTGGCAGCAACTTTGTATTTGTTCTTAATGGTTCCTTCGATGAACTCCTTCAGTTGATCGATTGGAATCATCCCTTCAGATGAGACAGGGATAGCCGTAGTGGATGTTGCTTGTCTTGGGGGAGAGTCACTCTCTAGAACTTCTGGGAGCTTGACGGGCGCATGGGTAGATTCTTCTTCCATCAAGATTCCCACCCTGTCTGTTAGCTTGTCAATTCTAGCCTCTTAATTTTGCATGCATTTGGTCAAGCCAGTGATTGCTTCCGTCAAGTTTGCCAACTTCTCCTCCATAGATGAAGTGTTTGTCACCATGGCTTGCATGATTGTCGTAGATGGCGGAGAGTAGCATGGATTTTCACACAGATTGATCCTTGATTTGCTCACGCTATGTGGTGTAAGTGGGGAGGATCCATCACTTGAAGCATCATCATCTTCCTTCACAGTAGAGTACTTAGAGCCGCAGAGGTCAAGTAGAGCAAGAGTTTTCTTGATCTTTTCAGCAACATCGCTCCCTCCTTCAGATGCGTTTGTGGAAGATCTTGCTCCTTTTGAGGACGAAGATCCGAAAATAGGGGTTGATGCGGACGACACTTGGTGTGTTTTCCACATCAGCATAGAACCAGGAGTTATCAGCCTTAGTGGAAGTTGAACCAGAGTTGATTTTCTTTGAAGCCGTTTCAATATTCTTGGTATAAAAAGTTGAGATGAGAGGTAGAGATTGTCCCACTGGGCGTGCCAGAATTTGTAGACAATAAATTTGTGTCGAGAAAATTAAAATCAAGACCGAAAATATTGCAACAATCGTAGTATTTTATTTCGAATATTTGAGTATTACAATCTCTATGGATCATCTGATTTTTTTTTAATTGTAAATAAATTCAAAGGCCTTTGAGCTTGATCTTGAATTTATAGTTATCGCCACGAACGATGATCTTGTTCTTGAGCTTGAGCTTGATTGCTTGGACTTGAACTTGATTTGGTCTTCGTTCTTGAGCTTGGAATTGATTTGTTCTTCATTCTTGAGCTTGAACCTGACTGCTTGAACTTGATTGCTTGAAGCTTGAAACTTGTGGAAGAATTTGCAGCGTTTGATCCACGAGCTCTTTCTTGCTTCTTGTTATAACTTCTGGTGTCTTTTGTGAGTTATGAAGACCCCTATTTATAGTTGTGGAAAGGAAGAGTTATGATAAGAACAAACTCTTTTCGACCAATCAAATTGAAGGGTGACATGGCCGCATTTGATTGGCCATAACATGTCACTTGCACACGTGGCACGATTTCATTGACCTTTCAGCGTGACTGAGCATGCCTTGTCATTTTGACACGTGGCATGATCATATTGTCTCTTCCACTTGACTTGGCGTGCCACGTCATTTGACACGTGGCACCAAACTGGGCCTCTAGGAAGTTGCTATCATGGGCTTAGTGAAGTGGGCTCATCACTTTAGCCCCCAGTTAAATGGGCTAGCCCAATAGATTAATGTATTTATTTAATCCATATGTATTTGAACTTATATAATTAATTCAATTATATTAGCCCATAGCATTTATTTGGACCAATATATCTTGAATTTAAAATATAGCCCAACTTATTTTATTAAATTTAAAATCAATAAATTTTGCATACCTACAATACCTATTTAAAGGGTATTAAAATTGGGTTATATTAAAATCTTGAAATTTGGCAGAGTCCATGTCCAATGTAGTTTGATTGATATTGTAGTAATAGCGTTGGCTAGCCGCTTTTTCGACCGTGTAATTGAAAAATTAATAGCCGTTTTCCTCATTTGACACGAAATATCTATTTTGTATATTTTTTATATAATAACAATTTATTTTATATATTTTTTTGTATAATAACAATTTATTTTGTATATTTTTTATATAGTTACAGTCTATTTAGTACATATTTTTTATATTCACAGTCTATTTAGTATATTTTTTGTACAGTAACAGTCTATTTTGTATATATTTTATATAGTGACAGTCTATTTTATATATGTTTTGTATAGTGACAGTCTATTTAGTATATTTTTATATAGTGATAGTCTATTTCGTATATATTTTGTATAGTGACAGTCTATTGTATATTTTTTGTATAGTGACAGTCTATTCTATATAAATTTTGTATAGTGACAGTCTATTTTGTATAGTGACATTCTATTTAGTATATTTTTTGTATAATGACAGTCTATTTTACATATATTTTGTATAATGACAGTTTATTGTATATAAATTTTATCATAACAGTCTATTTTGTATAATTTTTGTATAGTGACAGATTATTTTGTATATATTTTATATGGTAACAGTCTATTATATATATATTTTATAGTGACGGTGTATTTTGTATAATTATACATATGAATTGTCTCCCTTATCTAGAAAAAAGATTCAAGAGTACAAATATATTCCATAAATTTATGTTTTTGTTTGTTGGTGGCGGGGTGGGCGTACGTGGGTGGCGGATATTGAGTATTTATAGATTGGACCGTTACTGTAATTGTTATCCTTAAAGAATTTGTAAAATACGTTAGTTTGATAGAATTTATCAATTACAAGAGTTTAATATAGAAAATGGCAGATTTGTCTTATACTCCTATTTATGTACATTACTAAAAAAATAAGTTAAAAGATTTATTACACAGAAAATTAAAATAAATAAAGTAAACGTAATACTAAAAACTAGTATAAGGGATGTCAATGTCCTAACAGTCAATTATAACTTTGTATAGAAAGCTGAGGCTCGGGGCGGCACAATGGTTAACATAATTTATTTATTTTTGGCTACAAGTTATAATGTGCAATTGTGGGCTAGGCGGTTATTTATAGTTTTTGTCGAGCGGCTAACTTTGTCAAAAGCTCTTGAAAAGTAGCTATTGTTATACAACTATGAAAAACGGCGAAGCCTGAAGTTTAATACTTCTAAGCTATTGACTTTTAAATCAATAATTTCATACATAAAATTTCTTAAAATAAATATAAGATTTAGACCAAAATTATTTGGTCATCGAACACATACCCCACACAAGCTCTGCCATTGCCTATAAAATTTAAAACTTTATAATAATGGCTATATTCCAATTAAAGGATTGAAACGTGGCTATTTGTAAATTTTAGCCATCTTAAACGCACATTCAATTTTTTTATATTATATTCGTGGGTGTTTAATAATGAAGTAATTCTAAAATTCAGGTATTTGGTACTTTTTATTTGGTTGCTGAGAGCTTTGGTCCCTTCCCTGTGGAGTTTGGTGGGCATTGAAACTTGACAATTGCTGCTCCGTTTATTTTTACTTGTTCACTATGAAAATAAATATTAGACTTTAAGCTTGGTGTAACTTAATTTTAAGCTTGGTTTAGCTTAAAGAGGTGAATGGAAAATGGAGGGAAAACGTGAACACCCAAAAGGCCATCACTCATTTTGAAAGTAAATTCTGCGTTTCAAGGCCTTAAAGACCTCTTTTTGTCTCACCTCAATTTAAGTGTGCGGTCCGAGCGCGTTTCCGAAAAACTTTTATGTGAAAACTAAGTAAAATATGGAAATTAGCTTTTAAAATTGAATAGAATTGACTTTGGTTAACATTCCAGGTAAACGGACCCGGACCCGTGATCCGATGGTCTCGTAGGGTCCGTAGTAAAATTTGGGACTTGGACATATGCCTAGAATCGAATTCCGAGGTCCCAAGCTCGAGAAATAAATTTTTAAAGAAAATTATTTTTTGAAAAATATTAAGGCTTTTAGAAGTGAATTGATGAAAATCCTTGATGTTATTGGGCTCGTATCTTGGTTCTGGAGTCCGATACAAATTTGAAATAATAATTAAGTTGAATTTGTAAAGTTTGGTAAGAATCGGAGTTCGTTTGGTATAAATTTGACCTTTATTTGAGAAAATAGTAATTTTGGTGTTCTTGAGTGATTTCATGAATTTGAGGTTTAATTCAAAGTTGTTGACGTTATTTTGATGATTTGATCGAACGAGCAAGTCCGTATGATATTTTTGGACTTGCATGCATGTTTGGTTTGGAGCCCCAAGGGCTCGGGTGAGTTTTGGATAAGCCACTGAGTGAAATTGGACTTAGGAAAACTGATGTTGTGTTGCAGGTCTACTGGCCCAGCGATGATGGGTAGGGGCAGGGAACCTTCGCATTTGCGAGGCTTATGTCGCAAATGCGACCTTAGCAGGCACAACAGTGTTCGCATTTGCGAAGAAAGCTGAGATAGGCCATCCTTCGCAATTGCGAAACTTTGGCCGCAATTGCGAGTTTGCATTTGCGAATATATCATCGCAAATGCGATATCTGCGCCTGTGTAAATCATAACTTAGCCGAAAATTCTTCATTTTTCAAACTCCCTCAAAACCTAAACTCTCTTAGGCGATTTTCTAAAGAAAAGTTCTTTTCCAAATTGATTGTAAGTCATTCTAACTCATTTTCTTCAATCTATAACATCTTTTCACATGATTTCAACTCAAAATCAAGGATTTTCATGAGGAAAATTGGGTGTTTTGGGTAGAACTTAGAATTTTCAAATTTTGGGGATTTGGACCTCGATTTGAGGTCCGATTTTAAAATAAATTATATAGTTGAGTTCGTGGGTGAATGAGTAATCGAGTTTTGGTTCGAACATTGGGTTTTGACCATGTGAACCCGGGGTCGATTTTTAACTTTTTGGGGAAATCATTTGAAAACCTATTTCCATGTATTAGAATGGATTCATTTAGCATTTATTAATATTATTAAGTAAATTGTGGCTAGATACAAGCGAATTGGTGGTGGAAATAAGAGGTAAAACGATAGTTAAAGCTTGAATTGTGTTTGTGGCATTGAGGTAAGTGTTTAGTCTAACCTTAGCTTGAGGGATTAGCATGTAACGACCCGATCGGTCGTTTTGAGCCCTAGCACATCGTTCAGCATTCTGAGGCCATGAGCAGCTTCATTTCAGGTATTGTGACTTGTTCGCATGGTCGGAATTTAAATTCAGAAAGATCGGAGTTAAACTTAAACGAAAATTCTCCTTTGAGAAGCTTAAAGTTGAAAGAATGAACTAGGATTGGATTTTTGAGTAAACGACCTCGAAATCAGGATCTGGAGGTTCCAGCAGGTTCGTATGATGATTTCAGACTTGGTCGTATGCCCGGATTGGGTTTTGGATAACTCGGGAGCGTTTTGGCGCCTATTGTGGAAGTTAGCATTTTAGAAGGAATTTCTTAAGTTTGGCTTGAAGTGCATTTCAGTGTTATCGATGTCCGTTTGGGATTCCGACTATGTGAATAGCTCCGTATGGTGATTTTGGAGTTGGGAGCGCGATCAGAAGTGAATTCAGAGGTCCGTAGGTTATTTTGAAGCCATTTGACTAAAGATAGAATTTTTAAGGTTTTTGAGAAGTTTGATCGGAGGTTGACTTTTTGATATCGGGGTCAGAATCTAATTCCGAAAGTTGGAGTAAGTCTGTAATGTCAACTATGATTTGTGTGCAAAATTTGAGGTCAATCAGATGTGATTTGATAGGTCTAAACATCAGAAATAGAAGTTCGAAATTTCAAAGTTCATTAAGCTTGAATTGGGGTGTAATTCATGGTTTTAGCGTTGTTTATTATGATTCGAGGCCTCGAGCAAGTACGTAATGTGTTTGGGACTTGTTGGTATGATTGGTTGAGGTCCCGAGGACCTCAGGTGGATTCCGGGTGGCTAACGGATCGAAATTGAAATTTGGAAGAGAGCTGAAGGCATCTGGTTGCTGGTATTTTCGCTTCTGCGGTTGGTTGACCGCAGAAGCGAACAGGGAGCCGCAGATGCTGTTTTTGGTCCAAAGCTTGAGGACCGCATATGCGGTCTAAATTCCGCAGAAGCGGAACCGTATCTGCGGAAAGGGCATCGCAGAAGCGGAAGAGGGCATGTTGGAGAGGACCGCAGATGTGGTAAAAGTTTCGCAGAAGCGGGACCACATCTGCAGAGAGCGGATCGCAGAAGCGAAAATGAGGGGTTCAGTGGCAGCCGCAGAAGCGGCTTGTTTTTCCGCTAAAGTGGAACCACATAAGCGGTTATATTTCTGCAGAAGCGGAAGCAGCTGGGGCAGTGTAATGTTTTAAGTTCGGGGTTGAGCTCATTTCAACCCCATTTTTCTTTCATTGGAGACAATGGGGAGCAGCTTGGGGACGCCATTTTCGTTGTTTGTCATGAGGTAAGTAATTTATGCTAGCTTTGAGTTGAATATAAGGTTTATACATGGATTTAGGCATGGAAATTAGTATAAAAATTGGGGTTTTGGTGGAAAACCTAGAAAATCATATTCTTGGAATCTCGCCACGATTTTGAGTATGGAATTAAGAGAAAATTATATATTTGAGTTTTTAAGGTCATGGGTAACCTTTATCTTCGAGAAATTTCGGATTCCGGGCACGTGGGTTCAAGGGCATTTTTGTCAACTTTTCGTTCGGAGTTAGGAATTGTTATAAATTGGGTTGTAAAGTATAATTGAGCATATATTAATGGATTTATATGATCGTTGGCTAGTTTTGGAGCATTGTGCGTTGGTGCAAGTCTTCGGAAGAATGTTGAATGCCGGTTGTGGATCTTCGGAGCGAGATGAGTCTCCTTTCTAATCTTGTAAGGGGGAATTTACCCCATAGGTGAAGTAATTGATTATGTGCTCCTATTTGTGGGGGCTACGTATGCACGAGGTGACGAGAGTCCGTGCGTAGCTACTATTATCCTATTGTCCGGGTAGTTAGGACCCAAAAGCATGTTATACTTGGATTACGGTGAACCCATTGATAATTTGAATTGTTTAAATCACCTTGAATTGGTAAAGAATTTAAAAAGAGATTTAATATTAAATTCGCCCTGAAATGTTAAAAAGAGAAATTGTCTATTTGGTTGATTATCCCCGATAAGCTCTTGATTTCCTACTTGAGCGTGTATTTTATGTGTGCCTGTGTCGCATGGATGATTCGCGAGTAGGATATATGTTTATTTATGGAACGGGCCGAATGCCTTGGTGAAAATAGATGCATCTATGGTTCGTGCCGCTCGACCCTCGGCAGTGCACAATTTATATTCCTGTTGGAGCAGGCCGTCGACCTCGGCATGATTTGTGCATGTTTATCTGTTACTTGAAAATTGTAAACGTGGAATTGGCTCTACGTGGCTTGATATAAACTGATAAGATGATAAATAATAGACTTTAAAAGTCCTTGATTTATTAATGAAGGTGTTTACCTATTTTCTGGCTTAACAATCAGAACTTCTTTGCAAATCCATGATTATCGTCGCACTTATAGAATATTGCTAATTGACCTCTAGTGAGTGTCGGAGTTGGCTATCTCATCTCTACCCCTTCGGGATTAGGCAGGATACTCACTGAGTACACGTTGATTACGTACTCATACTACACTTCTGTGCATTTTTGTTGCACAGGTATATATACCCCTAGCAGCCTATTGGGCATAGTAGCACGGATGACTCTGGGACTAGGTGAGCTGCAGTGTTCGAGACGACCCGCAACCAGTGTAGTTCCCTCCAGTATTTTCCTATTATTGTTTCCCCGTCCACTGTATTTCGGACATATGTTGTATTTTATGTTCCATATCGATAGTTGCTCATGCACTTGTGACACCGGATTCTGGGATGGTTTGAAGTATTGTATTAGTTGCTTAGCTTTTAAATTTGATTTGAAACTATATTCTCAAAAATTTCTAAATAATTAAGGAAAATCCTAGATTTCAAAAGTGTTAAAACGAGATTTAATTCAGTATTTGAGTTGGCTGGCCTGACAGCGGTATCCGGCGCCACCACGACCCTTATTGGATTTTGGGTCGTGATAACATGGTATCAGAGCACTAGGTTCCCGTCGGTCTCACGAGTCATGAGCAAGTCTAGTAGAGTCTCGCGGACCGGTGCGGAGACATCTGTACTTATCCTCGGGAGGCTGCAGGACTGTTAGGAGTACTTCCCTTCTTGTTTCCTTTTCGTGCGGTTCGATTCCTTTGAGGCTTATGCCTTCGATTTCTTCCTACTCAATCTTACGCGAGCGCCTGTTATAAATTGAAAATTTAAGGATTGTAATGGCACTACAAATGTGGTGCGGGTTGATTTTCCCGGTATAGTTGATTAGACTATTATAGTCGCACTTTTGAGGGATATTCTATTGTTTCAGCTCAGTAACAGAACTTCTAAGAGCCTTGAGGCTAGGCACAAGTTGCCATAATGCTTATGAGTGATTATTCTACAGTGTTGTTGTGATGGTAGGGTGGTTGCTCACGCGTAGGGGCAGTGAATGAAATGAAGGGAGGTTTACTCAGTGTGTAATCAAAGGGATTCAGTATTTTATTCCCGATAGGGGAAAAGACAGTCAGACTAAGAATGGTCGGGTGTGGGCTGGTGGAAGTAATGAGGCTTGGTATTTGCAAGCGTGGTTGAGCTTACTTTTATGAGAGGATGTCGTGGTCCTGATTGAACGTACTAAGTTGTTGGTGTTATAATCTGCTACAATTCGCCTTTATGGCAGGATATTGTGAAATAATATTGGAGGTACAACTGTCAGATATCGCATGATGCGGTGGTTTAAGATCGAATCAAAATTTCTAATGTTGATGGCTCGATAAAGATGACCTTTAGAAAGGTTTAAAGTTAGCAACAATGGTGGATTCAAGTTCCACGAAGATAAATTTTATTTTAGGCAACAATTGAGCAACAAAGTATGAGGAAGGACGTGTGGGAAGTGCCAGGCGGTGTTTAAAATTTCTAGAAGGCCAAGTATGAGAAACAAGGTCGAGTGACCGATTAAGGAGATGAGTTCCGCCAAAGTGGGAGAGTGGCGAGGGTTGCATATGGGCTTGGTAGTAGGATGACTACGCACCTTAAAGAGAGTTTGGATCGAATTGGGGATTTTAATGATTGGTGATTGAAGCCTGCTGGTATGATGTGAAGTGTGAGCTATTATGCGGCAGAAGATTGTTGTGGCGGAAAAGAGCTGCTTGAAATGGAGGAGGGTGCAGCATAACCCTGAATTTGGAAGGATGTTGACACTCATTTAATTGATGTATGCGAGGGGCGAATGGACTTGTGCAACTGGAAGGTGAGCTCGGCCTCAGGATGGGCTATTGGTGTCATAGTGAATGCACCCCGTGCAGCAGTTTGGGAAGATGTCGAGAGGTGATTCCCCTAGGTGGTTTATTCCTCGTGAGCAGATTAGCGGTCGCGTGGTTGGCGAAGCTTCTGCAAGGAATTATATTGGTTGTTCAACAAAAAGATCGGTCGTGCGAATGTGGATGATGACTCAGAATATAAAAGATGAGGATTTACAGGAAGATCTCGAGAGATTTTGATAATTGGTGGCGCAAGGTTAAGTCAATAAGAGGTAAAAAGGTCGGGCGAACTCAAGAATGGTGAAATGATGGCTTCGAGCTAAGTGGGAGAGTCCCACCGCTTATGATTGGGCTGTATGATTAACTACTTGCGTGATTTCTGGTTATTAGCATATTGATGGGTTAATTCAGCTACGAGAAAAGACCATAAGTAGTAAATTGAGCAAGGAATTATTAAGGATGTGTTATGGTTAGCCTTATGGGCTCATGTTCGAACTTGGGAAAAGATTTAAGATTTATGCCTTGTATACAAACAGGTTAAAACGGGAGTGACTCGGCCAAGTGCTTTATTGAGAGGGCATTAATGTGCTAGAAGATTCAGGGAGCTGATTATATTCGGGATCAAGTCAGAGCGGGTGGCTCGCAGTAACGGTCCTAGTGAATTCAAGAGGTAAAGTGTGGTGCCTAATGATGTCGAGCTTGTAGGTACAATTAAGAATCAAGCTTTGTAGCAGTTATGAGAAGAGGCACAAAATGTTCTGAGATGTTTGACTGGCGGTGTAGCATTTGGGTGTTATGAAATAGTTCGTGGGAATTGAGACAGCCTGGTCTCGTGATTCAAGGACACTCGGGGTGAGTGTAGATAGAGTATGTTATGTGTGGAATGGAGTTAGTCTTAATTTTTAAGGCAAGCAAAGAGGAATTGGAAGAAGGTAAATTGATTAGCCATAGTTGAATTGGCATATTAGGGCCAGTGATCAGTTTGGTCCGCGAGATCAAGTTATGTGTATGATTTGTGGAGGTACGTGTGAGGCCTGTCGGCCACCGTGATTGATGATTTATCAGGGGCATTCTTTGGTTATGGCTTGTTAAGTGAAAGCGGATTCCAAAAGGGCTATGGTGGCTTAGACCACTACTTGCAGATTTGCATATTCTATGGTTATGGGAAATTACCAGTGTATTGCTATGATTCTCCTGAAGTGACTTAAGTGCAAGGTTCTTATATGATGAAATGTGAAAATATTAATGAATTTGGAGTTATGATGAAAATCGTATTCTATTATGTTTGCACGTTGGGTGAAGTGAGTAGCATGGAAATACGAAGTGAGGATCAAGGTTGCAGTTCAGTGTTGACAAGGATGCCACGGGCTCAGATGAGCAAGGAAAGGGTTGAATGATTAGAGTAAATTGGTATTGTCTTCCGCGTCACCTGAGATCGATGTGTTGTGGATGAGGTTTTGTATCCTGGTTAAGGATTCTGGATCGTTTTTCAGCGTTAGTGCGTCTGATGGTTTAGATGTGCGGACCCGTTATTTATTTCAGAAGATTGTGGGAGCGTGTCCTATAGGAAGATTGCATAAATGTGGCACGATGCCACTTGATTGATTAAAGATATAAACCAAGTATGAAGAATTGTGATGATATCGTTAAATTGAGAATGGATGCCTGGAGGGCACTCGGATTCTGAGTTGTGGATTGTACTCTGGTTATGATGGTTGTCCTTGTGTGTTACGAGAGGTGGGGAATTAGTATGGACCTTTGGAAGGTCATTGGCTTAATTTGATATGATCAGGATCGACTTGAGGTCGGCGGATGGATTTAAATGTGAATTTGGGCTTTATAGCAGGCCAGCTGGGTTCATTTCAGTAATACGCTCCTTATGGAGTAGTCAGGGTGTCATCTCGCTGTCAGATATTTCATGAAGTGATACATTGCGCCGTGTGATTTTTGAGACGGCCTGAGAAATTGTGTATGTGTTGAGGTTCCGCGTTGCGATGATGTTAGGTGAGCAGGGTGGCTCTTGAGATTTAGACCTTGTATCGCACCTCAGTTGTGCTTGAGTTTTGTAGCCTATAGCGCTATGTGTTTTCTCAGGGATGGTATTATGCACTTAGCGTGCTTACGATCGAAATTCGATATTTTTATTGTAATGATCAGATTTAGCTGGAAGTGCAATCTCCTTATGTGAGATCTATGTTTGGATCGTGTGGCACGCCGCCATGGGTATGTTATTTGGATCGGGTGGCAAACCGCCATAGGTATGTTATTTGGATCGGGTTGAGCATCGTAACAGTGTGCTGATGAGTGTAGTTTTCTATATTTGGTATGTCCTGCTTCCTATTTTCTAAGGAAAGTCCGTAGTAGTGGGGGAGTTAGGTAATTCCTTCCAGAGTTCGATTTCTGTTGGTGTTGTGTTTGGATTGGTGGCCTACTGGCATATTGTGGTATCATATGAGACTTGTGATCGCATTCGGGGTGGATTATTGCCTGAGCGGTTCGTATTTGGTAAGATGAGATTGCGGGATTTAGGATCAGTGCAATCTGATTATATAAAGTATATTATGGAGCGAAGATCGTTATTTGGTTCAGAATGTGGTAATGTTTCTTGTCAGAAGTATAGACTCGATAATTGGTTGACTCGGAAGTTGATTATGAACTTCGGCATCTCATCCGTCGTGGCGGTATTGTAATAGTTAGAGTAAGACCTATGTAGGTCGTGAGGTGCAATGGGAGCATCGGATTTGTGGAATTTCGATTAATTCGAACAGAAATGTTACTGTGGACCTATGAGTAAAGTGATGCAAAGTGTTAATTCAGCAAAGTTATGCAATCATGATTGAGTACAACGTATAGTGTTTGATACAGTGATCGTATGTTGGAAACAGGCCTGGCATAGAATTTCCGATGTTGGAATTGGGTTCTAAGGCTTAATTGCTTGAATAAAAGGGAGTATCTTCAGAACCTATCGAGCTAATGTTCTCAACTAAGTTGTGATAGCACGGTAAGGCGCTTGAGGTGCTAAAAAGTGATTTCAGACTACTCCAGTGTAGTTCTCAGCATGTTCGAGGACGAACGTATGTTTAAGTGGGAGAGAATGTAACGACCGCGGTCGTTTTGAGCCCTAGCGCATTGTTCAGCAGTCTGAGGCCATTAGCAACTTCATTTCAGGTATTGTGACTTGTTCGTATGGTCGGAATTTAAATTCAGGACGATCGGAGTTAAACTTAAACGAAAATTCTCCTTTGAGAAGCTTAAAGTTGAAAGAATGAACTAGGATTGGATTTTTGAGTAAAGGACCTCAGAATCAGGATATGAAGGTTCCAGCAGGTGCATATGATGATTTAGGACTTGGGCGTATGTCCAGATTGGGTTTTGGATAACCCGGGAGCGTTTTGGCGCCTATTGTGGAAGTTAGCATGTTAGAAGGAATATCTTAAGTTTTGCTTGAAGTGCATTTTAGTGTTATCGATGTCTGTTTGGGATTTTGAGTTTGGGAATAGCTCCGTATGGTGATTCTGGAGTTGGGAGCGCGATCGGAAGTCAATTCGGAGGTCTGTAGGTCATTTGAAGCCATTTGGCTGAAGATAGAAATTTGAAGGTTTTTGCGAAGTTTGACCGGAGGTTGACTTTTTGATATCGGGGTCGGAATACAATTCCGAAAGTTGGAGTAGGTCCGTAATGTCAAATATGATTTGTGTGCAAAATTTGAGGTCAATCGGATGTGATTTGATTGGTCTAAACATAGGAAATAGAAGTTCGAAATTTCAAAGTTCATTAAGTTTGAATTGGGGTGTAATTCATGGTTTTAGCGTTGTTTGTTATGATTCGAGGCCTCGAGCAAGTCCGTAATGTGTTTGGAAATTTTTGGTATGATTGGTTGGGGTCCTGGGGGCCTCGAGTGGATTCCGGGTGGTTAACGGATCGAAATTGAAATTTGGAAGAGAGGTGAAGGCATCTGGTTGCTGGTACTTTCGCTTCTGCGGTTGGTTGACCGCAGAAACGGCACCGCAAAAGCGAAAGGGGAGCTGCAGATGTGTTTTTTGGTCCAAAGCTTGAGGACCGCAAATGTGGTCTAAATTCCGCAGAAGCGGAACCGCATCTGCGGAAGGGGCATCACAGAAGCGGAAGAGGGAATGTTGGAGAGGACCGCAGATGCGGTCAATTTCCGCAGAAGCGGGACCGCATCTGCGGAGAGCAGATCGCAGAAGCAAAAATGGGGGGTTCAGTGGCAGCCGCAGAAGCGGCTTGTTTTTCCGCTAAAGCAGAACCACATAAGCGGTTATATTTCTGCAGAAGCGGAAGTAGCTGGGGCTAATGTTTTAAGTTTGGGGTTGAGCTCATTTCAACCCCATTTTTCTTCCATTGGAGTCGATGGGGAGCAGCTTGGGGACGCCATTTTCATCACTTGTCATGAGGTAAGTAATTTATGCTAGCTTTGAGTTAAATACAAGGTTTATACATGGATTTAGGCATGGAAATTTGTATAAAAATTGGGATTTTGGTGGAAAACCTAGAAAATCATATTCTTGGAATCTCGCCACGATTTTGAGTATGGAATAAGGAGAAAATTGTATATTTGAGTTCCTAAGGTCATGGATAACCTTTATCTTCGAGAAATTTTTGATTCCGGGCACGTGCGCTCGAGGGCATTTTTGTTAACTTTTTATTCGGGGTTAGGAATTGTTATAAATTCGGTTGTAACGTATAATTGAGCATATATTAATGGATTTATATGATAGTTGTTTAGTTTTGGAGCATTGTGTGTTGGTGCAAGTCTTCAGAAGAATGTAGAATACCGGTTGTGGTTCTTCGGAGCGAGGTGAGTCTCCTTTCTAATCTTGTGAGGGGGAATTTACCCCATAGGTGAAGTAATTGATTATGTACTCCTATTTGTGGGGGCTACGTTCGCACGAGGTGACGAGAGTCCGTGCATAGCTACTATTATGCTATTGTCCGGGTAGTTAGGACCCAAAAGCATGTTATACTTGGATTACTGTGAACCCGTTGATAATTTGAATTGTTTAAATCACCTTGAATTGGTAAAGAATTTAAAAAGAGATTTAATATTAAATTCGCCCTGAAATGTTAAAAAGAGAAATTGTCTATTTGGTTGATTATCCCCGATAACCTCTTGATTTCCCACTTGAGCATGTATTTTATGTGTGTCTGCATCGCATGGATGATTCGCGAGCAGGATATGTGTTTATTTATAGAACGGGCCGAACGCCTCGGTGAAAATAGATGCATCTATGGTTCGTGCCACTCGCCCCTTGGCAGTGCACAATTTGTATTCCTGTTGGAGCGGGCCGTCGACCTCGGCATGATTTGCACATGTTTATCTGTTACTTGAAAATTGTAAGCGTGGAATTGGCCCTACGTGGCTTGATATAAACTGATAAGATGATAAAGAACAGACTGTAGAAGTCCTTGAATTATTGATGAAGGTCTTTACCTGTTTTCTGGCTTCACAATAAGAATTTCTTTACAAATCCATGATTATCCTCGCACTTATAGAATATTGCTAATTGACCTCTAGTGAGTGTCGGAGTTGGCCATCTCGTCTCTACCCCTTCGGGATTAGGTGGGATACTCACTGAGTACACGTTGATTACGTACTCATTGTGAGCACGTGATTTTTGCCTCACATGAATTACTCCCACAAAATCAAAAAAAAAATTGTCTGTTTTATGGTGTGTATTTTTTGTGAATTTTTCGTGATATTTTTGGTCATTGCTTGAGTTTGTATGTGCATGATTATGTGTATTTAAATTAATAAAAATACAAAAATATGTCGCATTTGCATGTAAGATTTAATTCTATAATTGTGAGTAATTAAGTGTGCTTTACAGAAACGAAAAATCAAAAATAATGTACTTTGCATTTTCGGCATTTAATGTCTAAATTGTATGAGCTTACTTTTAATTAGTGTTTAGTATTGTGTGATAAGAATTATTAGGAATTAATTAGCATTTTTATTAATTTTTTTTATTAAATTAGAATTTTGGTCTTATTAATTAGAGAAAATGAAGAAAAGAACAAAAATAGGAGTTGAAAAATCGGATTGGGCCAAAAGTTTAAACCAAAAATCAGGCCCAAAGCAATGCATGACCCAGTCCAATGCACCTGATCTCTCAGAAGTCCTAACGACGTCGTTTAGGTGCCTCAAATCTGGGTCGTTGATCAAACAGATCTAACGGTCCAGTTCTGTCTCCACGACAACCAAACGACGTCGTATAGGCGTCGCAAATCCGAGACGTCCCTTCCCTTTGATCTGACGATCCCTAAGCTTCCTCTCAACCCGACCCGTTCCCATCCAAGACTGACCCAGTCTCATAACATAAACCAAACGACACCGTTTGAATTGATCCAGGTCGTTGATCATGCTTGATCCAACGGCCAAGATCAAAACACCCTCTTCCTATATAAGCTTAATTACCTACCCAGCCCCCCCAATCCAAACACCCCCTCCCTTCCCTGTTCATCATCGTCTCTATCAGAGACGATCCCCTTCACCCAAACCTAGCCGCCCTAGGACCCCTCCGCCTGAAACCCGGCGGCAACAACGCCGCCGGTCACCAAATTAACACCCTAAGGCCTTCTAACCACCCCCAATCCGATTCCACCACCTGTTTGGTTCGAATCTTCCTGGAACTTCTCGAATCTTAGTTTGAAGATTTGAGCCAAACATGAACCTACCCCAATCGGCCCCAAACTTACACCAGACATTCCCCTGACCTACCTCGCTACCAAACCACTATTGGTTTGGTTCGAATCTGGCTAGAAATGTTCGAACCCCAAATTGAACGAAAGAACCCTAGAAATTCCGAACCATGGATTCTGTCCAAATTAAAGGAATATTTGGGGTCTAATCGACCTTAGTCAAAGTGTTCTCAGTTGAGAACACTCGATTAAGGTCCGTTCGACCTCAAAGTGTTCGAGTCTGAGTTGGTCCCAAGGTCGTCTGTTTCTGATTGTTGTCACTGAGGTATTTTTCCCTCTCCTTTGTTTTATTTTGTGTTTATACCTATTTATATGTTTAGTTTAGTTTTATGGATTTTTCAATCATTTGTTCTATCCATCTCCAACCAGACCTTTTATTTGGTCAAATTTTCTTCTGTCCATTGTTAAGTGTGTTTGATTTGAAACTTCGTCGAATAGTTAGTTTATAAGCTCCTTGTTTTGTCAGTACAGCTGGAATCGCCTTGATTGGTATGCTCTATTATGCTTGTTTGTCGTTAACAGTTAGATGTCATAATTTGTATAGTCGATGGAATACATGTCGTCAATTAGTTATTCAGGTTTGATTGATAGAATAACATGACCATAGTGTATATTTTTCTCCCAGTAGGTTATTCGTTTGGCTTCTTTCTGTGTTAATTTTGTGTTTTAAGCCTGATAATTGCTTGAACGTCTAGTTGATATTCAGTTTTGCTCGCATTATCAATGCCTTTTGTTTGGTGCCATGTCTGCTTGAATTGGATTGTTTGCCTTGAATCATTGTTTGATATTAAGGATTTGGTTATAGTTGTTGATCAGAATTCAGTTTTAGGTAAATTTTAGGTTTGGATAGATTTTAGGATTAAAAGGTTTAAAACAGATCAAAGAGGTTTAGGGCAGGGCAGTCATATTGAGGGGATTTCAAGGGCAATTTGGGAATGAAAATATTAGGGAATTGGTTTAATAATAGTAATCTGACTAGTGGGGGATTAGATACCATTTGTTTAATATTAATGGGGAACAAGACTTAATATATGCCTTAAATTAGGGAATAAAATAAGGCAAAGCATTCTTTAGTGGGTCTTGAAAGAGATTGGGCAGGCTAATTTTCAGGAGAGTGTTCCAAGGGCTGAAGAGGTCTGTTGGGTGTTATAAATAAGAGTCATTTTGACTGATTGGGGGAGGATGAAAAATTTTCAGATTTTGAGAAAAACAGAGGGTTTAAAAAGGAAGAACAGATTTCAAATATTGGAATTTCAGATTTGAGAATTCAAATTTGAGATCCAAATTTTTTTCTAATTCCTAGTTAAAACAAAAACCAAGAAAGAGTGATTAGTTAGAAATTCGAATTTTTGTTTTTGACAGTGCAAGTTGAAAGCAGTTTCGATTTAGCTTGCGTGGAATCGGATTAGTTTAAGGAGGATTGTTATTCATTTACCTATTCTATTGCGGGTTGGTTTCATTTGTATTCATTTGGTGATGTTTGGGTTGTGATTTGCTATTTTTGCGTTTGGTTTTAAATCACTTTTGGGTTGTTGCGTAGCTGTTGTTGCTGTGTTGTTGCTGACCTTTTCTTCTCCTCATTTTGCTCCATTTCCAGGTATATCTTTCGACTCAAGATATATTGGAATTGTATAAGCATGTATGAACACACTTGAAGTCGATTAATGAAGAACTATTTGCTTGTTGTTGTCTAGCTTAGCATTTTTATTTTAATTGATCTGTTTAAGCAATTTTTTGGAAATGTATTAATTGGGACTTCATGGACTATACTGGACTGTTAGACTTCGGATTTGAGCTTATTCCTTCTGAAATAGTACTCCTAACGTAATATAGTTGGATTCCTATAGTTTTAGAATTAGAAACCGAGTTAAAAATCAATACATAGGTTCCTGTTATGATAAGTAATAAACAGTTTTAGTAATACTTCAGTAATTCAGTTCTGGGATCATGAGTCACCGGAGTGAATAAGGTTAGTTTGAATTAGTTCGAAAATAGCGGGTCTGTTTTGTGTGGGTCGTTGACCTATTCATATATAGTGTTAAGTGAAAGCATGTAATCAAGCTGCTATTACTGTTGTTAAAATTCGATCCAGGTTTCAGTTTGATTTTCACCTTTAGTAATATTTAAGAATTCACCAGTAGATAAATCAATAAGATAATCTGAGCATGGAACTGAAATTCAAATGATCAATATCTCATTAGTTTGAATATGTCGTTAATCAGTTTGTTACAAATTGTTGAACACACTTAGCATGATGTGGAGTAAATTCAGTAGGCGTTTCGTCCAATTAAATCGAGGTTTCGTTTAGTTTAATGATCAGTCTATTTTCAGGCAGTTTGGGCCTCAACACCCTAACAAGCAGCCCAGGCCTATGAGTGGTCCACTTTTTTGTAGGACTTGGTTTATGATTTCTTCGCACGGGCTGTGTCCAAGGCACAAAAATGGTTAAGGACTTGAAGTTATATAAGTGTATGGATCCAAATATAGTAACCCTTAAACAATATTCATTAATTAGGGCTGTTTAATTTTTTTTATTAGAGACAATATCAATAGAAAATCATAGTTTTGCTTTAGGTTGACTTTTAAATAATAAAGAGAGATGAGCCTCGCCAAACAAAAAATGTATAAATTGCGGGACCCTCATTAATTGCTTATACTAAAATATTTAGAATTTGGGGCGTGCCGTTTAGCGAATTTCACGGCCTCCCACAAAGATAATAACGCAATAGTCTCTTTAGGCGCATATTTAATAATGTTATCTCCCTAAGCTCGGGTGCAAATTTATGTGACCCAAATCCAAATCTCAACGGAATCAAAATGTGTCAATAACCACGGGTGCATTGATGTGACGTGGTTCGAGACCCATTTTCACGACGTTGCTTGTCTTAAAAAAAATAATAATAAAAGCGGCCAAAAGTTAAAATTTGCACATAAGTTCATAATTGTATAAATCAGATAATTAAGCCAAATATGAAAGTTAAGCGACCGTGCTAGAACCACGGAGCTCGGAAATGCCTAATACCTTCTCCCGGGTTAACAGAATTCCTTATCTGGATTTCTGATTCGCGGACTGTAATAAGGAGTCAATTTCTTCCTCGATTCGGGATTCAAACAGGTGATTTGGGACACCATAAATATCTCAAGTGGCGACTCCTTTTCTTAATAATAAATCCTGTTTCAATTGTCCTTTAATTGGAAAAACTCCCTTTACCACGCCCTTCGCGGGGTGCGGTAGCGCAAAAAGGAGATGTGACAGTCTGGCGACTCCGTTGGGAAATTTCAACCCAGAACTTTGGTTCAGGGTTCAAGAATTCGAGCTAGGTATATTTGTTGTATTTGGAGTGTATATTATCTGATTTTCTACATGTTTCATGCTATATGTGCTAAATGCTTTACCGCTTTGATATTATTTGAACTGTATATATAAACTGTGCCGAAACCCCTCTCTTCTCTCTCCCGAGGAGTGCACGTTGGCCGTGACTTCTTTCTGTTAGTGTCATATTCCAAAAGTAGAACGAGGATTCGGAGGAGTTGCAAAATCGGATGGCCTTTTGGTTACCGGTACACAGCTCCCATCCTCGGCTCGAGTTGTCCGCTCGGGTAAGCCAAGTCTAGAACAATAAACCCAGGTTGAAAATTAGAATAACTTGACTTCATGCCGGATCCCTAGTAGGAACGCTTGTTTGCATCATGTTGCATTTGACTTAGGGGGGCTCAACACAGGGGTTGAGTCCGTCTAGGACAGGTAACCTGAAATGAAAAAGACCATCCTGCTGCATCCTGTTTGCCTTACGCATTTATTTGCTTCAGACTTGCATGCTGACCGACCTCTGAAAATCGGGAATACAGGAAAATTGAGAAAAAGAGAAAGAGAAAATAACAGTGCAGAGGGATAATCACCTATGTTAGAAAAATCCAGTATACAAATGGCGTTGAAACTCCGCCGAAATTTTGAGAAAAATTGAATTGAAAAAAAAAGAATAAGTATTTTTAGTTTGATTTATTTGAAAGAAAGGAGTTTTGTTTGCAAAATTTGAGTCTATTTTTCTTAGCCCGAACTACGCATGTTTGATTCTCACCGGATGTGAGATACGTAGGCAAGCCTCATCGGGTCCAACTTTCTCCTTTTTACAAAAAATAGCCAAATGTCAAAATTTTAAATTTTCATAAACAAAGTCGGGTGACGTCGTTTATGTCAAAAATAGCCGAATATTTCCGAAAGGGACGCCGGAAGGCTGACTTTGCATAAACGGCCACTTTTGGTCATTTGTGGATTTTTGACCAATTAGCCCACACAGCCTTAAATCCTCGTCCCCGAGGCTCTGAAAGGCCGTGTTCGCAATGTCAGATTGCTATTTCGGAAAAACAAGAAAAAGAGTTTTAAAATAAATCAGGTGATGTTATTTCTGTCAAAAATAGCCGAATGTTCCCGAAAGGGACGCCGGAAGGCTGACTTTGCATAAACAACCACCTTTGGGTCATTTTTAGATTTGGGCCGGCTGACCCACACAGCCTTAGACTCTTTGCCCCCGAGGCGCTGAAAGGTCGTGTTCGAAAACCAAGTCTTTCATTTTGAATTTGAAGAAAAATAGTTAGGTCTGTTTTGAGTTAAGTAAAGTTTGCTTTTTTTCTTAAAATCACCTCAATAAATGTGCAGAATGAGCACGGGTCCAAGTTTGCCGGTAAAAGTTAGGAGCAAGATCCCTCTGGAGTTGCGCTTATGGTGGGAGGATTTGGAAGATTCAGAGCAAGATAAGATCAAACTGCATTTGGGGTGTCTCACCAATTTGTTTAACTTCAGACCCAGGGGTGACATCATAAAAGCTTTGGTTACGTTTTGGGACCCGGCCCACAAAGTATTCCACTTCTCAAATTTTGAACTCACTCCAACTTTAGAGGAGGTAGCAGGTTACATGGACATTACTGAGGGGCTAAGGCATAAATATCTGATTGCTCCAAGAGCCGTCAATTCACACAAATTCATGGACCCGTTAAAGATAAGCAAGGGAATCCGGTACTCTGAGTTGGATAGAGGGTTTTCTACTCTACAATTCATACACCAGAGGTATGGGCATATTGGAGGGTTCCACGATCCAGAAAGTAGGGTTTGCAGCAGAGGGAATCGGACAAAATGGGATGAACATAGGCGGTTCGCCTTCATAGTAGCGTTCTTGGGCATCGTGGTGTTTCCCAAGAAGGATAGAAATATTGATTTGAAGGTGGATGGGGTGGTCAAAGTTCTGATTACCAACAATAAAAGCACGCTCGCCCCTATAATATTGTCCGAGATATATCGAGCCCTCACAGCTTGTAAAGCCGGGGTAGATTTCTTCAAGGGTTGCAATTTGCTATTGTAGATATGGATGATCGAGCACTTGTGTCATCAACCTCAGTGCATGAGCTATAGATCGATAGACAAAAGCTGGATTGAAGAATATGACAAGAGGGTTTCAAGGCTCAGAATGTCGGAAGGGTTTGATGACTGGGTGTCCTATCTCCGTGTCGTCACTGCGGTACAAATAGGGTGGACATTGGGTTGCCTTCCTGTTGAAGAAATTGTGTATATGCCCGCCACAGGTCCTTACTTCCTCCTGATGAGACTCCAAGGTATTCAGCCTTATGCACCCTACCGGGTGATGAGGCAATTAGGAAGGTGTCAGGTAGTACACCCAGACAAAGATCTCAGTGTTTATGCGGTTGAGGTCAGCATGGACAAACAATTTCATGAAGAGACCGTTCGGTGTATATGGAGTGAATGCCAGTACTTGTCGGTCAGTACTCGAGTATGGGATCCATCCCAAGGTGAAGTCTCACCTGCTTATCTCGCCTGTTACAAAAAGAAGGACATTGCAAGAAATAGCCCAGAACAGCTGACCAAAAGGCCCCACATCCAGGATTTTGCTGAGTCATCACAAGAACCGTGGGGTTGGTTAGTAAAAGAAGAAGAATACCTTGCGGAAATCGGCAAACTAAAATAGCAGGTTCGGGACCTGGGATATGAAAATAGCTTGCAAATTGATGCTGATGCAGGAGAAAATAATAGATTGGCCCACGAAAACAACGCCCTGAAAACCCAAATCTGACGAGTCAGAATGGATGCCAACAACCAACAGAGGAGTCGGGCCGACAAAAGGACGATAGCTGGGTTGAGAAATCAGGCCATTGAAAGCCGAGGGGTTTGGAAAGGGGAGAAGCTAGCATAGTAAGAATTCGAGCCATATGGGCAAAAGGTACAGTAGCGCGAACAAAACACCTGCAGCAAGTAAAGAGGGATTATGAAGGGACTATCGCTATATTAAGAGAAACAAATTTCACTCTCAAAGAACGGTTCTTTAAACAAGCCTAAGATGCCAAAACTGACAGGAAGCGCTGCTATGATTTGATGGCACGAATGGAAGAACAAATGGATAAGTTCTAGGATCAACTCGCTGACAACGCTCAAGTGCTGGGAGCAAAGAATCAACGAATAGAACAACTGCTTATGGAAAGGGATAGAATCAGGGGTAGAATCTAAGAGATCGGGCACTACATCACCCTGAGGTGCCTAGCATGTCAGGAAATGCCTCATACTACCCTATTTGCTTCAATAATGGGTTATGTCCACCAGATCATGGAAGAATTGAAGGGTCTGCAAAGGGGTCTTGCACCAAAGCCCGCGGCAAGGCCGAGCAAGGCACAAAAATTTAAAGCTCTGAAGCATACCTAGTTGAGTCTGTATTTTCTTTATTTTTAGATTCTGTTGCCCGTCGAAGTTTGTAATTTCCTTTATGCATCAAAGTCTCTAGTCTGTTTCAAGTCTTCATTTCAAAAATGTTTTAGCCTTGTAAATAGAATGTATTGATAATAAAAATTGAAAAATCCAAAAAATGATGTCTTTATTTTTACACTTGTGGCAGAACTACGCCCGGTCTGATTCATGCGGGGACATGATACGTAGACAATCCCCATAAGATTCGACCACCACTAAAAGAGAAAAAGAGAAAGTGAATAAAAATAGAGAAAAGAAAGAGAGAAAAGAAGAAGAAATAATGGAGGTTTTCCGAAACATTCGAAAGAGGCACAAATAAAATAAGCCGGGATGATGCATGCGATTGGAGCAAAAACATGTTAGAAATGGTTAATTGCCTAAGAACATTGCATCCCCCAACGTGCAATTGCAATATCTGTTAAAACTCTAACGCTGACAAATTTGTTGTTTTTCCAATTTCAATACCAGTTAGTTTGTTAGAGCGTACTGGCACCATATCATTATCAAACAAGATCAAAAGGACCTATACCAGAAAGCATGACTGGCTCAGAAAACAGTGTTGAGTCGGAAAAGACGGCAAATCAGATACTGAAGGAGGCAATGGAAAAAAT
>MU738809.1:0-52071 GCA_026770625.1 Nicotiana glauca | reverse complement strand
TAATGATGTTCAAGATGATTAAACACTGGTCCTATAGACATGGTATCTAGGCGACTGATTTAAACATTAAACTATTGGTATGGTATCTAAGTGATTAAAAGCATTAACCTATAGGCATGGTATCTACCCTTGATGCAAAAAAGTAAACCCCTCCCACACCGTTTTTCACTATATCTCCCCGCGTTATTGTACAGAGATTATTTACAAATCAAACTAAAATTAAAGATACATCAAAAGCTAACAGCTAGATCCAAGCAGCCAAATTCAATCTTGATGTCCAACAACATGCGTTTAACCAATTCCGGGATCCAGATTTCCAAAGCCTTCTCTTATCCAAAGTGTTTCAGAGTTCCAAGGAGCCTCAAGGACTCCAGGCAGTGCTTACACTCTGGATAACAATTAGAACAGAATAGTGCAAGTATGGAATTGCCAGCCCATAGGCATCCAAGTTCAGAGGGAGCTCCAAGGTCCCTAAGCATGGCTTACCAAAGGGGGCAAAACTTAAAGAACTAAGAATGAGTGTAGAGCGAGGGTATTAGAGTAAACCAAAGCAAAGGATGGTTATACCCAGCCATGGGTAAGACTGGCACACCCCTGACCCTTTAGTTAATTCAAGCAAATAAAGAGCAGACTTTTAGAAGTCAGACAAGGGTCTGGGTAGTGATTAGGGCACCACCAGACCCTAGTCAAGGCTCAACACATAAAGGGGTTAAGGGAATGGGGACTGACTTAAGTAAAGGTTCAAGAGAACCTGGTCCCAGGTCAAGGATAGCAATAGAGTGCTAACCTTAGTTTAGAACCAATACTCACACATAAAAGGGGTTAAAAGAATGGGATCACATGAAAGCATTCACATAAGAAAAACTTAATAGCACTTTAAAGATGCAGAAGCATGAAGAAAGGTTTAATAGACTAATGAATAGTCACACAACGCAAGAAAACATGTAGTGAAAGGTTATGTAAAAGGGAGAAGTAAACACATAGTTTTGGGAAACAGTATTTAAATTATAGAAACCTACCAGTTGCAAGTTCCAAATAACAGAATAAATAGAGCAGTAAAACAGCCAGAAACCCTTCAGCAAACACTTGAGGAAAGCAAAAGAGATTCCAAAGTCTAGCCTTGGCTTTCAGCCGGCTAGTCAGAACAATAGCACAAGTAATAAGAAAGGGCTTTGAGTGTGTGTGTGTATTTTTTGAACTCAGTTGTTCGTCCCCCTTCTAAAGAAAAGAAGTAGGGTATTTATAGTTTGAAAACAGGTGGTAAGTAAGGCAAAATATAATTCAATACCAATCAGAATCAATTAGAAGAAGGGAACTCCTTTAATTAAGGTGTTCGAATTTGAATAGGAGAGAGCAGAGTTGTTTCTTTTAAGGAAAGAAAATCAATAACACATTGTGTATTAAAGGGTAAATACATAGGAGAAGCTTTTAAAATACACGGTTAGATAAATAAGGTAAGGGTAAAATCAATCAATCACATAGTAAATTAAGGAATTAAATACTCGAACTCAATAATGAATTAAGTCAGAAAATTAGTCCAAATTAGACGAGGAAAGAATCAAATAAGCTCATATAGAAATCAATCCAAAACTTAAGGGTTGTTTAGAGAGGAAAAGGTCTTATTATAAAGAGTGCATAAATTTAAACATGCGAGGCTAGAATTAGACGAACAGTGTAGTCATATGATCAAATAGAAGAACATAGACATGCGAGAAATCAAGAGGTCTTGCAAAGCTTAGCAAGAATCAGAAACATGAGATGAATTTAGGGTTTTGAAATCAGTCAAGAAGCAGCACAAGAATCAAACAATCCTGCACAAATGGTTGAAAAACCCCCAAAATTTAGGGTTTTTTCCCCACAGCTTACATGCAAAGACGAAGCATAGAAGATCAGTCAAAAATAAACTCAGGAAAACCCAAAAAACACAGATAGTTCATGGAAGCAAACACAGTAAAAGAAATCCTTAGAAACCCTAGGAAAATACAGTAAAGAAAATACACAGAAAACCATAGTGAAAGCACTTAGCAAAGTAAAAATATAAGATATAGCAGTAGAACAAGTATAAAAAATCACGGAAACCCTAAGTTTTAAAAAGATGAACAATTTTGAAAAAAAATTCGAAAAGATGTGAAAAATACTTTAAAATCATAGAAAATAGCAAAGATCTAAAGCAGATCTTAGAGAGAAACAAAGAAAACCTCGAGGGCTTAGGGTTTCAAAGAAAACCCTAGAAAATGAGAAAGGCCTGGAATGGGCTGGTCCTGAGTCGGAGATGGACTCACAGGGCTAGGACTCGCCGGAGATGAGCCGGAAAGGGCCATCGGACTTGAATCGGAAAGATTCTGAGCCAGGGTCTTCAAATTCGGACTCTGAAACCTCGAGCAAAAGAGCATAGAGGAATGTGGGAGTAGGTAAAGGCTACCCAGGGCCTGAGATGCCATGGTTTCCGGTGACATACGGTGGAAATCGGTGGGAAAGGGGCTAGTGTTTCGGAGAGGATTTGAGAGAATCTGAGAGGATGAGAGTTTAGAGGCGGCTGTTTTGTGAGAAGTGATTAGGGTTTGGGGGTTGGGCTGAGTTAAAAAGGTAAGGGCAAACGTGGACCGTTGATTAAAACAATCAACGGCCACGACTTAAATGGAGTCCGGGCGGGTTTGTTTTAATCGGGTCTAGGTCAGGTAGGAAACGAAATTGGGTCGTTTAATTAGGGGGGTGGATTGGGGTACAAATCAGGCTATGATTGAAAGTAAAATGGGCTACTATTGAAATAGCCACTTTTCTTATTTTGAATTTATAAAAATAGTAAAAGCTGTTTAAAATTAAGATTAAAAATAATGATTTAATAAAAAATATGTAAGTGTTAATTTAAAAATATTGAGAATGATTTTGTGATTAAAAATGCCATTGAATCGAGAAATAGGCTAAAATTACAATTTCATACAATTTTAGTTTAAAAATACCAAATGGACTTGTAAAATTATGTAAAAATCATGTAAATTATTTTTTTTGTGTAGATGTGAAAATAAAATAAAGTATTCACCCAAATGATGAGTTTTGGGAATAATTATTGAATTTTATAGTACAAAATAGGTCATAAACTGGTTTTAAAAATCTTTAAAATTTTTGGAAAAATACTAAAACCTTTGGGGATGCTTATATATGCATATACATGCTATTTTGAAAGTATTGTGAGTAAAAAAATATATAGAAAAAAATTGGGTATCAACACACATTTTTACTAATCTATTTTGTATTTTAAAAACTAAATTGCATATAATTGCAATATTAGCCTATTTTAAGATTTAATTGCGCTTATAATTATAAATTGGCACTCTACTATTTTTAATCTAATATTTATATATTATTAATTAATTTAGTACTTTTAATTTGTTTCCAAAAATTAGTTTACTATTTTTTATAAATTAAATAGGGGAATATTGGCTATTTAAGTTATAGCCATAATTGGCTTTCAATTGGGGCCAAAATCGGACCAATCCCAGCCCAATTTTACAATTAAAAAACCCGACCCACACCCCATTGACCCTTACCCAAAACCCGGAACCCACCTGCCTATTTTAATCCCGACCTTTGATCTCCTAGATCAACGGTCCAAACAACTCCTTTCCTTTTTAATTTCTAAACGACCCCAAACCTAAACCATTTTGCCAAAGAAGCAGCCTTCATATGCTCTCCTCTTCTCTCCTCTCTCAAGACCTAAGTGTAAACTCCGTCAAATCGCCTCCTTCTCCGGTCATCTCCGGCCACCTCCTTTCAACCCCAAGTCTCTGATGGGCCTTTCATCGCCTAGTTCAACAACTCTAGGGCCTTCGAGGATCCTGGACCGTGTTGATTTAGACCTAGGGTTTATGATTGTGTAACTTATGGGTTCTCCGGTGTGATTTTGGGCAAAATCACACCCTATATGTCATGATCGGTGAAGTTTCAATAGGTTTTTTCAACTTCTATTAGGGTTTCCTTGTGAAACCCTAACTCTCTCTAGAATCTCTCAAAACGGTGTTATTTTCATGCTGTAAGCATGTTTTCTTTTATGTTCTTCTTATTCTCGATCTACATCTAAAAGATCATCTACTTTGAACCTTTTTCACTTTCTTTGAAAAAACTAGGGTTTCTTGGAGTTCTTTTAAGAATGTTTCAACTGATTTCGTTATGATTAAACCTTTTCCTTATTTATTCTGACTGATTTTATGCTCCTACTATTTTTTTAGCTTGAATCTACTAAAACCCTAATTTCTAAAGATTTTTCTTCGTTTTGGTTATGTGTGTTAGCATGATTTCTTTACTCTTGTTCTATGTGTTAGCATGTTTCTTCACTTTGATTATGTGTGTTAGCCTGATTTTCTTTGCCTTGTTTCTATGTGTTAGCATGTTTTTTCGCTTTGATTATGTGTGTTATCCTGACCTCCTTTGCCTTGGTTCTGTGTGCTAGCCTATTTACCTGATTCTTGTTAATGTGTCGTGGTCACCATGCTTCTAATATATCCTGCTGAATCTTAGCCTATTCACACCATCTCTGAATAATTGTGTTTGCTCATCTCTTGTTCCTTTCTATCTATATGGCTGGCTTTTTTTCTACTCTTGTTCATTCGCCTCTATTTATATGTTGAGAATACAGAATCATGAATTCACATGATTGATTCTAATTTTTCTTGATTGTTGGTCATTGAAAGACTTTCTTTCAAAGCCCTAAAATTATACTCGCCTATTTAAATTAACTGATTTTGTTACCTTATTTGCAATGGTACCTTATTCTACTGAGCCTTTCCTTAATTGGAATTTTCCTGAATTTGGTCCTAATTGACTACTACATACATACTGAACCTTGACTCTTTTCTTATTTAATCCTGTACTAATTTTTTCTTCTTGCCTTATATGGTGCTGAATCTTTTCGTTTGATTTTGATTCCCTTAACTAAGGGGAGTATTTCCTTGATTCTCTAATTGATTGATTCTGAGTTCTTAAATTAACATACTACAGTGATTTTTATCTTATTTCACCACCTACTTTCAACTATAAATACCCTAAGTCGTTCACATGAACAGACATAGTCTTCCTAACTTACACTTATACACTATAATATTCTCTCTTCGTTTCTGCACTGTGGCATATTTACAAGACCTACTGTTTTCTCTACTTGTTTCTTTGAAACTGGTATGTCCTGATTTAAGCTTCAGCATTACAACAATGTGTTTATTTATAGTTTGAGTATCCATATCTATTTGTTTTTCCTGTAGAACTCAATGTTTCAACTAGCATGCTGCTTTCTTTCTATTTGTTTATGCTATGAGTCCCTATTACCTACCCCCTTATGTGTTTGATCATATGGTTTAAGACATGGCAATATGTAACTTATTTTCCATGAATTAATTCTGATCCTTTGGGATCCTAATAACTAAACAGTGTGTTCTAACAGGCTTATGGGTGTGCCAGCATTTCTCATTGTTGGGTACGCCCGCCAGTCTGTCTTTGCTTTTTTACAACCTCCCTTATACCCCTATGAATACTGGTTTGAGTTGTTTTCCTTTTCCTTTCCTCCTTTCAGCACTCTATTCCTGCATTTGCACTCTCTCTTAGTCCCTAAGTTTTGCCCCCTCTTATGAGCCTTGCCTTGGGACCTTGAGTTTCCTCTGAACTTGGACACTTGAGGGATGGCTCTTCCACACTATACTATGTCTTAATCTGGTGATACATTTGGGTGTGAGCACTGCCTAGAGTCTATATGAGGCACTTAGGGAACTCTGACACATCCCAAATTGGAGAAAGGCTTTGTATCATGATCTCATTAGAGTTTGTTTACTTCATATTTCAGACAGTAAGTCTGAATCAGGCTCTCCTTGGTTGTACTTTTTAATTTATGATGTATTTTTCTTTCTTTTTTTCTAATTTCATTCTGGGTTGTAATAATTTTATAATAAACTTTTGGCGATGGCTAGTGAAAAGGGGAGTGATAACTACGTATGCAAAGGATAGATAACTTGCCTATAGGTGTATTTTCTGAAATTCTGCCAGTCTCATACACATATCCTGCCTATAGGCTTATTTTCTGAATTTCTGCACTCTCATATGGATATCATGCCTATAGGTGTATTTTTTGAATTTCTGCACTCTTATCTAGATAACTTGCCTATAGGTGTATTTTTTGAATTTCTGCACTCTCATATAGATATCATGCATGTAAGTTATTTCTGAATTTCTGCACTCTCATATAGATATCATGCCTATAAGTTATTTTTGAATTTCTGCACTCTCATATAGATATCCTGCCTATAGGTTATTTCTGAATTTCTACATTTCACATATAGATACCATGTTTATAATTACCTGGAAATCTGAATCCTGCATATGCACATAGAAAATATACTTATAGGTCTTTCTGAATCATGCATATACATTCATCATCAGGAAATCATGTTTATAGGTCTTAATCAATCAACCGCAATTAGATATCATGTTCATAGGCCATAAATGAAATTCAGCACCTAGATATCATGCTTATAGGTTTTCTGCACTTTACCATGTTTGTTAAAAGGAGTTTAAAATCAACATGCATAGAAAGCATGTCTATAGGAGTTCTAAATAAAGTCTGAATCGCTTCACTCGCTTATAAGTCTAAAACCATTAATAGTGATGATCATCATTTGCAGAACTTATGATCTCTTGCTAAAACATGCTTTCTTTAATAACTGACGACTTTCTCAAATCAGTATGTATTCAGTTTATTTCATTGTTTATGATCAGTAGATATCATGTCTATAGGATCCTCGTCCAACACCTAGGCAAGCCTTAGGGCCAAAATTATAAACTGAATCAGATTTTATTAGCTACAATCAGCAGGCAGGCCTGATTCAGATTTCTTATCTGAACTTTGTAATAAATTGGTATGCCTCAACCTTTAAGTTTAATCAGACCTTAAAAAGTATGTATAAGTCATGCTAAATTATGTGCTTTATTTGGTTTAAAAGAGGTCTATCTGAGCCCTTCACTTGTTTATGTGTTTTCCCCCAACTTGCTATACGTGTTTTTGTATGTCGCCTTAGAGTTTTTGCCTTTGAAACTATAAACAAGCCCAATATCCCTTCCACGTAGGATTAGTAGTCCTAACTGCCTCCGGGGCCGATAGGATTGGGGTGGGTAATAGCATGCAATAATTAAAGGAGACCATTCCGCGCTTTAATACCTTAACAGGGTGGGGAAGGGTAGATATGGATATGATGACCACGCAATAACATCATTTGTAGACTCTCATTGAGGAGTAATTACCGGATATTGTGTGGGGTGATCGATATTATTTATAAACCTAGGATCCCATTCCCTTTGTTTCTTTGATTCTTTTCCAAATCTTAAACTATTTTTGTAAGAAAAATCAGTCCGCTTTTCGTTCTTTCTAACTTTTGTTTATTTGTAACCATTATGTGAAAATCCCCTCTTACTTGAAGTTTTATTTGCCTATGTGTTATTTGCACTTAAGTCACAATAATAGTTTGGCCGGGAACCACACTAGTGGATCCTGAGGGGTGCCTAACGCCTTTCCCTTGGGATAATTTCAAGTCTTTACCCAATCTCTAGTTACTTGAATCAAACCCTTCTTAGTGTCCTAATGCACTTAAATCATTAGATGGAGACTCATCAATTCAAAACCCAATTCCCAAAAGGGAACGAGTTGTCTTCCTAAATGTCATAAACCCGATTTCGAGAAGAAAAAGGGGACGCGACACAATGTTGGACAGAAAATAAATACATTAATCTGAAAGAAACTTGCTGGTTGCGGGTCATCTCGGGAAATGCATCTCACCTAAGTCTCTGTATCCACCATGCTGCTACGCCCACTAGGCCACTAGAGATGAATGTGCATGTGCAACAAAAATTAACATAAGTGTAGTATGAGTACGAAAATAATGTGTACCCAATAAATATCCCGTCTAATCTCGAAGAAGTAGAAACAAGAGGTCGACTTCGACACTTACTAGTGGTCCAATAATGTTATCTCAATAGTATAGTAAATCGGGGATTTTTATAAACGAGATAGTAATTCAATGGAATGACACAAGTAAGAAATTCTTTCTTTTATAGGAAATTTCCTAATTTTTTTTAATCAATTATACATATATTCTCAAGTCGAAAAAAAGGCAACAACAGCTTCAATAAATTTCGAGGTAAGCAATACAAGCATGCGCAAATCATGCCGAGGAAGTATAGCCCGATCCAAAAATAATTAAATTGTCCACTGCCATAGGGTCATATGGTGCGAACAGTAGATGCATATATTACCCCTCTAGTGAATCATACATGCGATGCGATCAAATATAAATAACACAACAATCAGTCAATCAAGACTTCATCAAGGAACAATTATCCAAAGAAAAGCCAATTCTCTTTTAACAGTTCAAGGAAATGAAGTTTAATCTTTTTTTAGAAATTCATGTACTAGTTCTATGTGATTTAAGCAATTCAAACTGTCAATAAGATTACAAATATTCCAAGTATAGCATGCTTCTGGGTCCTAGACTACCCGGACATCAACATAATAATAGCTACGCACGGATTCTCGTCACCTTGTGCATACGTAGCCCCCACAAATAGGAGCACAAATCCAATTAATTAACCTATGGGGATAATTCCCTCTTGCAAGGTTGGAAAGGAGACTCATCTCACTCTGAAGATCCATAACCAGCATTCCACGCCCTTACGAAGACTCAAATCGGTGCTAAACACTCCAAAGCTATTCAATAATTATGAAAATCCATTAATATAGGTTCAATTAATCATTACAATCCAATTCATAACAACTCCTAACCCCGATCGAAAAGTCGATAAAAATCACCCTCGGGCCCACGTGCCCGGATTCTAAAAATTATTGAAAATAAATATTGCCCATAACTCATTTGGTCTATATCCAGAAATTTATAAAATTTTGTCCATGAATCGACCATCAAATCAAGGATTTACCATTTTCAACTTTGAGGCTCAAAATCTCAATTCTACAATCTAAACACGGATAAAAATAGAAACCAATGGAAATAATCATGGAGAAACATCAAAATAAAGGTTAGATATTTAATCCTTTGGTGAGACGAGAACAATGCCAAGAAAATCACCTCAAACAGAGCTCTATAACTCAAGATATGTCCAAAATACTAAAATGCTTGGTTTAAAACACTGTCTAGGCGATATTTCTTCATCGCCTTTGCTGGAGACCTTCGGGTTCGCGAAGGGCAATTTTTTGCATTGATCGGTCAACTCAGTAATCCTTATTCACGTTCGCGGGACCTCTCTCGCGTTCGTGAAAAACAAATCTTCACACCAGAAACCAGCAATTTTTTCTGACACGGAAATGAGCATAACTCCCTCATACGATGTCCAAATTCGACGATTATTTTTGCTATGGTTTCGTAATTATGATACGGATCTAATGGTATAATAAAAACTTAATTTGGAGCTAATTTTCTTAATATGGTACCCTTTATGTCCAAAAAAATGATGTTGAAACATCAAATAAGAGCGCGATACAACCCGAAACACATGCCCGAGGCCCCCGAGACCCGAACCAATCATACTAAACAGTCTCAAAACACATTACGGACTTGCTCGATGCCTCAAATCATATCAAAAAAATGCTAAAACCACAAATCAACCCCCAATCCAAGCTTTATGAACTTTAGAATTTCAAACTTCTACTGTCGATGTTTAAACCTATCAAATCACGTCCTATTGACTTTAAATTTTGCACACAAGTCATATTCGGCAGTATGGACCTACTCCAACTTTCGGAATAAGATTCCAACTCCGATATTAAAAACTCCACCTCCTGTCAAACTTCTCGAAATCCTTCCATTTTCTATCTTTAGCCAAATGACTCCAAAATGACCCACGAACCCCTAAATTTACTTCCGATCACGCTCCCAACACCAGAATCAACGAAGCTACTCCCAGACTTAGAATTCCAAATAGACATCGATAAAACTGAAGTGCACTTCAACCCAAAATTATGAAATTTCTTCCAAAATGGAAGCTTCCACAATAGGCGCCAAAACGCTCCCCTATTATCCAAAACCCAATCCGAGCATGTGCCAAGTCCGAAATCATCAAACAAACCTGCTGGAACCCTCAAATTCCGATTTCAATGTCGTTTACTCAAAAATCCAATCCTAGTTAATTCTTTCAACTTAAAGCTTTCGAAATGAGAATTCTCTTTCCTAATCAACTCCGACCTTTCCGAAATTCAATTCTGACCATGCATACAAGTCACAATACCTGCAATGAAGCTGCTCATGGCCTCAAACTGCTGAACTGCGCTCTAGAGCTCAATACGACATGTTGGGTCGTTACATCGAGTTACCAGAAAACATTCGCAAATTTTTTTTTAGCACGTATGTAAAACAAAGCGAGCCGGCAGTCAAAAAATTTAATTGGGGAGAAGGACCTGATGGGTCTTTCTCTACAAAGGCGGCCTACAAAATTGTTAAGGCTTAGTAAACAAGAAGGAAACTGAACAGACTTTTCTTGGCTATGAAAGCTAGATACTCTAAAACAAATTAAATCTTTCTTATGGACAGTTGTCCACAATGGGCTCCCTACATCCAAAATGCTCTTCAATAGGAAAATCACTAACTCCAGCATTTGCAACATATGTCAAAATGAAGAAGAAGAAATGGAATACATGCTCTTCAACTGCCGTCACTCAAGACAACTGCTGTCACTCAAGACCTTTTTGGGATCAACTGGAAAGTTTCTACAAATACCCAAACCAACCACATAATAATCTCACTATGCATAACTGGTTAAAAACTCTTTGCCAAACAAATTCCTCTTTTAACAGATATTTAACTAAGGTAGATATCCTGCCTATCACACTTTGGCATATCTGGATCCACAGATATAATCTCATCCTTAACAATAATAAAACTCCTCTCTCATTAAAAAAATATTATTAAAATTGCAACAGACTTTAAATTATTAACAGAGACTACTAAGAGACTTAGTTTAAGGACTACCATTTACATAAAATGGAAGCCACCTGATCCGGGCTCAAACTTAGGAAACCCAGGTAAGGGAGGCATTGGGGGGTCATCAGAAACAGTGATAGTAACTAGATTCTAGGTTTAAACATGTTTATTCCTCATGCAACTAATATCTACATGGAAGGCCTCGCCCTTATACATGGTCTAAAAATAGCTATACAACAAAACATCAGGCCGCTAGTGGTTGAAACAGACTACAATGTCCTAGTCAACATGCTTACTAACGATAATGGTCTATATCAAAATTTGAGTAATGATTGCAGATGGATGCTTACTAGAGCAGGAGAGCCACAAGTCACTCATGTCTTCAGGGAAGCTAATGGAGTGGCTGATATTCTGGCAAAGCATGGAAGCAACTCAAAATTTTTTGGAAATCCTATGTTGTATTTCTCCCCGCCCCCTTTTGTTGTTTCTACTTTTGAACTGGACAAGATAGGAACCTTCTGTCCTAGAATATTTCCAACTTGTAATAACTTTTAAACATGGCGGAATAAATATCTTCATTACCAAAAAAAATGGCATAGATCGGAACTCTACATCATGAAATATAGTTACTTAGAAATAAATGTGAAATATGACAACTAATTTCCAAATGGGGCAATAACATATTGTGAGCGTCAACGTTCAGTTATTTTTAAAGTCAACTAACATTTACATTAAAGTTATCTTAAGAAGTTTAACTATTTGTTCACGAAATTCGAACCATGGGATCATAATAGTGCTTAACATCCATTTGCTAGAGAAACCAACGTTACAAATTAATTCACATTTTTAATAATTTAAGAGCAGTACGTTAATAATTAACAACTGAAATATATATATACATATATGTGAATAAGGTAAAAAAAAATAGCATAACAACAGTAAAATCAAATGGGAGATTTAGCTACTTGTGAAATTATAAGCTAAGTTATCAAGCAAGCAAGGCAATTCAATTTCTCTAATAAAGTCTACATCATGAATCAGTGACAAAATATTAGAACTTAAGGAAAGGTAGGGGTTTTAAATATATCACGACCTAAAATTCAATTAGTCGTGATCGCACCTAACCTAACCCGCTAGGTAATCCAATTAACAATTATACCATTTCCAATGATATTTAGTAAGACAATTAAGAAAAGAAAATATTTGAATCTTATATATTCTCCAAGAACTGGTAGTACAAATCATGAGCTTCTAAGACTAGAATTTACAATGCCGGTGTGAAATAAAAATACATTATCTCTCCGAATAATACATGAACAGATTGTTCATAAGTCTAGAGCTACCATGGACAAGAGGCAGCTATAACCGGAACGCAGCTACATCATCAAATCCAGCTCCCATCGAACAAGCAACATCAGCAGCCAACATCTGCACGCAAGGTGCAGAAGTGTAGTATGAATACAATCGACCCCATGTACTCAATAAGTAACAAACTTAACCTTATGTTGAAAGTAGTGACGAGCTGGAATAAAGATCGGGTCCAACACCAATAGCCAAGTTTAGAACAACGTAAAGCAAGTGATAGAAGAACTCAGAGTTAAAATGCTCAGCTTATTCATAGTTCCCAAAAATATTTTTGCTTTTTAAGTGTACCTGTGAAAACCTAAGTCTTTTACCGAAATTTACCAAAAATGTGAGTAAGTTTGAAAATTTGTAATTTTTCCCCCAAAAAGCTTTCAACGGGTAAATCTATTATTTTCAAATTGGTTGAGGAAAATACATCTTTATGCCTACATATCAATGTATGCATGCCAGTTGTAATACCGTGTAGTGATAAAAAAACCATATGCATACTCTCAGAGTATCAATTCACTCAGCCATCCCAGTCACTCAGTCCTTATAGCCACTCAGTCCTCACAGTCACTAATTCCTCTCAGCCACTCAGTCCTCACAGTCACTCATTCCGCTCAGTCGCTCAGCACTCGGCACTCGGCACTTATTCCTCTCAGTAGGTACCGGTGCTCACTGGGGTACGCACAGACTCCGTAGAGGCTCCTTTAGTCCAAGCTCTATAATAAGCCAATCATGGCATAAATCAACATAACATGTGGTGGTGTGCAGCCTACTCTCATAAATATCACTCACAAATAGGCCATTGGCCTCACTCAGTTATCAATCTCTCTAGTCTCTCGGGCTCACAGTGTCATGAAAGTTCAGCCCAAAAATAATAATGTGATGTATCAATCAATGGTAACAGAGACTGAGATATGATATGTAGATGTGTATGACTGAGTATGTAATTTAATTAAAAACTGATAACTAAACAGCAAAAATGACCCAGTAGGTCCCAAAAGGATAAGCATATAGCCTAGACATGACTTCTAACATGTATCATAGCTCAATTACTCTAGCACGTAGAGATTTTATGGATACAAATAAGATTAGGTAACTACACAGTACCATAGAAATAACTGAATCACAATTAACGCGGTGCGCGCCCACATGCCTGTCACCTAGCATATGTGTCACATCAACACCAAACATATATTACGTATATTTGGGGTTCATACCCTTAGCACCAAGTTTAGAAGTGTTACTTATCTCGAACAAGCCAAATCCAACATCAAGCAAGCCAAAGTTTTCTCTATAAATTCCATCTCGCATGTACCGACCTCTGAACAGCTCAAAACTAGCCAAAAGAAACTCAAATACATCAAATAAAGACTAAGGAAACGATTTCAATTCATAAAGGTCGAATCGTTACTCAAAAACCCAAAATCAACAAAAAAAATTAACCCGAGCCCATGCCTCGAACTTGGCGAAACATATAAAATCTGACAACCCATTCAACTACGAGTCCAACCATACTAGTTTCACTCAAATCCAACTCGAAATCAATGTTCAAAACTCAAAAATTCTCTTTATGAATATTAGACAAAACCCTCCAAATTTCACATTTGAAATCATCAACCAATTGCAAAAAATGGAGATAGATTCATAAAATATAATAAAAAATAAGTAGGAAATACTTACCCCAATCCATGTGATGAAAATCACTTCAAAACTCGTCCAAATCCGAGCTCCCCAACTCAAAATATGACCAAATGAACAAACCCTTAATTTATATGCTTTCACCCAGTTGTTCTACCTTTTTTCTCATGCCATACGATCACAAAACTTATTTTTAATGTCTCCAATGGGTTTCTTGTGAAATTTCAGTAAAGTGAGGCTTTTGAATCACACCATTTGATCTTATAACGAAGGAGATATGTTGGTTTCAATATTTGCAAATAGTGCAGATTTTTAACATATTCAATGGCAATTTTATAATTAATCTGAAAATTCTAGCAACTCAATTCTTAGTAAAATGACCACAAATTTCTCATACTATGTCAAAACTTGATGATTTCAATTGTTATAGTTCCAAAGTTATGATGCGGATCTAATGCTTCAATCAAAATAAAAATTGGAGGTGATTTGCTTAATGTGGTACTATTTATGCTTGAGGAAAAGACGTCAAAACATAAAAAATTGAGCGCAACACAACCCAATCATATCTGAAACATAATCGAGCCCCTCAAGACTCAGTTCGTACATACCAATAATTCTCACAATAAAACATAGATTTTCTCAAGGCCTCAAATCACACATAGCAATATCGAAACAACGAATCATACCTCAATTCGAACTTAATAGGACTTTGGACTTTCAACATCAAAAACTCACACCGAAATATATCAAATCAACCTGGTGTCACGACCGGAATTTCCACCATCAAGATCATGATGGCGCCTTACATTTTACTTGCTAGGCATGCCAACCTTAGAACAATTTACTTCTCTTAGCAGCTTAAACGATATCATTAATAACGAACTAAAACAACAGATATATTCTAAGTATAAATATGAAAGATAAACAGCGAAAGTCTATTACAATTCCTTGAACTTGGTATCATAAGTGCACTAGCTTCTAAAGTAATACACATAAAGGTTTGAAATAAGTACAAAGTTTTCTGAATGAATTGTACAGCTAAAGGAAAAGAGGATGGGGACTCCAAGATCTGCAGGCGCTGAACATCCGTACCTCAAGTCTCCACAAATGTCCGATCCAAGCTCGATAGTAACCACTGCTAGGACCGATCCGAGCTCGCTAGTAAGTCCCCCTGTCTGTCATAAAGGAAGTTTTTTCCTCATCAAAAGGATCCATTTTTATTTGATTATATGCTGAGTATGCATCTAAAAAACTCAACAAGTCATGTCTTGCAGTAGCATCGATTAGATGATCTGTGTGTTGTAATAGAAAAGAATCTTTAGGGCAAGATTTAGTCAAGTCAGTATGTCTGCACAAACATGCCACTCGCCATTTTTTTTGGGTACCAATACAGTATTAGTTAGCCAATTAGGATATTTTACCTCTCGGATAGACTCGATTTTTAAACGCTTCTGTTCCTCATCCCTAATCACCTGGTTTTTGAAGGATCCTTGCTTCATTTTCTTTAGTTTCACATATAGATGTGTCGGATCTTTATTCATCCTATGGGTCATCACCTCCGAGGGTATACCTATCATATTTGGATGCAACATAGAAAAACAGTCTACGTTAGCTTTTAAGAGCTCAATTAACTTACCTTTCATCTCTGGAATCAAGTTGGTTCCGATGTAAACTTTTCTATCCGGCCAATGTATAAACAACACCATAACTTCGAGTTCCTCAATTGTTGTTTTGATATTTTCGTTTCTTTTCTGGCTCTTGAACAGTATCAGGCCTTGAGTCTACACCCGTTCATCTATTTCCAGTTGAGGTCTGAGTTGTTAATCCCTCAGCTGAATTCTGTAATTGTTATTTTTCATCTGTAACGTCATTTTGTATACTTCTGCCACAGAATTTATACTTTTAGAAGCCTATTAATCACCACGAATTTGTCTAATTCCTCAATTCTAAGGGAACTTAATAACCTGATACAAAGTAGATGGTACAACATCCATCTCATGAATCCAAGGTCTGCCGAGAATCATATTGTACGCCATATCCATATCTATCAATTGAAATTTCGTATCATTGACTACTCCTTCTGCAAATGTGGTGAGAATTATCTCGCCTTTTGTAACAATGCTTGAATTGTCAAGTCCAGATAAGGTACATGCTTTGGGCACCAATTTGTCATCAGCTTGCATTTCATTTAACACTCTTAAAAGAGTGATATTTATGAAGCTACATGGATCAATTAAAACTCGTTTTACATTAGTATCATATACAAGTAAAGATATTACCAATACATCATTGTTTGGGATCAACACGCCATGTGCATCTCCATCATCAAATGTTATATTATCTTCTTTCAAAAGTTGACGAACTCGCTTTTTGTGGGTGACTGTGACTTTTGACGCCTTTTTTACAGCCGTATATGTCACACTATTGACCTCTTCCCCTCTGCTTATGACATGAACCGTTCTTTTCGGTGACGAATATTTGGTGGCTCCTCTCTATTCTTCATATACGCTTGCTTACCCTTCTCACTAAAAAAACCAGTTATGTAACCTTGTTTTAATAAGTGCTCTACTTCACCTTGTAGCAATATGCAATCTTCTATTTTATGACCACGATCATTATGAAACTCGCACCACAAATCTAGGTTTCTTCTATTGGGGTTCTATCTCATTTCTTTTGGCCACGTGCACCTTATCTCCCATGCTTCTTAAAATAGCTACCATCTCAGATGTACTAATATTGAAATTGTAACCACCAATCTTCCCTTTTGTATTTTTGTCGCTGCCCTGTGTGTTTCTCTCCTTTTCAAATTTGGATGATGAACCCGTGTCTCTGTCCCTTGATTTGGAACCGTACCTCGGGTTTTCCTGTTTAGAACATAAATCCCTTCCTGCTGGTCCCAGGTAAGGTTTGTACCTATTCTTAACAGACCTTTTTCAGTTTTTGGTCACCTTGAACTTACTCTTTCATCTCCCCGTGACTGAATGATTGTATCTTCTTCTTTCCGCAGCTTCATACGTACCTGTTGTAAACATCATTCAGAGTTGTTGCGCGAATTCTCGTAAGCTTTCTTTGAGTCTCCTCGTGGCTTATGAGATTTTTTCATTTCGGTTACTTTCAAATGCCATAGCCGCCCAATTGTCAGGTACGCGTGGTAACATCATTCTCTCACGCTGGAATCTATCTACGAATTCCCTAAATAGGTCTATATCTCCTTGTTTTATCTTGAAGATGTCTTCCATCCTTTTTTTAACTTTTTGAGCTCTCGAGTGTGCTTTTATCAATGAATCTGCAAGCTCAGCAAAATAATTAGTAGAATTTTCAGGTAAAAGAGAATACAATATTAGTTTGTGAGTCTTTCACCATATTTTTTGACCAGCACCGACTCAATCTCTTTCTTGGTCAAGTCGTTGCCTTTCATGATAGTTGTAAACGCATTTACATGATCTCATTAATCAATTTTCCTATAATACTTTGGGATATTGATCATCTTAAACTTTTTTGGAATTAGCAAAGGAGCGACACTTGGCTTCCAGGGTTGTTAAGAATATTTATAAGTATCCAACCCTTTGATTACTGGTAGAACACCAGGTATCTGCTCTATGCGATCGTTCTGCTCATTGAGCTGTTTCTGCAAAGTTATTACTAAACTTTGTAAATCAGAATTAACTGGAATACCTGACCTTTTATCGCGAGATTTGCTGGGAGTTCCTCCACTGCCCGGATTGGCGAGTGCCAAATGTGGATGTTTAATAGTTACGGCGTTATTCGAAGGTGGAGTTAATTGTACAGTTGACAATCCACTAACAAAAGCTGGAAGAGCTTTGTTGACTTGTTCTGCAATTAGTTGCTTCAATGATTCATCAACAGCTCGATCATCCCCTTATTCGTCATTCGCATGTGATGCTGGTCTATCAGGTGACCCTTCTCGTGATTGTTGGGGAGAGTCTTGGGATCAATGGATTGGAGTTCCATCCCCTTTATTATTCTACTGGTTCAACTTGTTTTGCTGATTTTGTTGGTTGTTGTTGTTAGCAGTTGCCATGATTTTTTGATAGAAAAAAGAATTTGGAAAGTGAAAAGATTATCTGATTCCCGATAATAGAACCAATTTGTTTAACCAAAAATTATGTAATTTGGTCAAAGATTATTTTAAGAAGTACTTGGGTTTCTGATAATAAAGAAATTCTATATTTACTTAGTGATATGAAAAAAAATAGAATATTAGGTAGCAAAAATAGCCAATAGTAAGCAAAAGAAAGTAATTTTATTCCAATAATAATCAGAATGTGTCTATACAATTGATATCTTTTTCCCTTTTATAGGAGTCTATAAGTGTAACATCTTAGCCCTTTTATGACTGAATCATTATGAGCATTAATGATATTAATGAGAAGTTATAATTGGTAATTGTAACTATTTATGAATTTTATATAATGTTTGAGATCATTCATGCTCATTAACTGGATTTATGAATCTATCATTTTAATGTCTTGATTCATTTCGCCGGTACTTCTTCATGTAACCATTTAAACTTGAGTGACCATATCTTCCCCTCTCGTGGGTTATTTTCTCATATCTATTACGACTCGTGCCTCTTTTAATGCATCTCTCCAACAGTCGCTTTCTTACTGATCCACTTGTCTTGCTATATTAGCCACTCATATAAATCCACGTGTAATATTTATTTTTACCAATTCAGATAGTCCCCCCCCCCCACTTGCCGAATATTCTGTAATTGAAAATTTGGGAAGTGGTATGTATTTATGGTGGGAATTTTTGTCGTCGTTTCCTATATATCATTATGTCTTCTGAAGAACCAACATGTCATATGTCACTTACATTTAATGCATGTGCCACGTGGCCTTTGTTAATTGGATCTGTGACTCTTCAGCAATTTCTGGGGCTTTTTACGGCTACATCGGTCATGAAGTGACTGTTTCATCATGATGTTTCCTTCATGACTCCATTTACATGGTCGTTGCTTCTTCATATAAATAACTTATTTGCCTTTGCTTTTACGAAAAACATTATATTGTATTCTTTGTTCTCTATAGTTGTCGTTTTTCACCATGTTTTACTTTCTCATACAACTATGGCTTCTTGAAATCTCGATCACAAAAAGTTGTTATAGTGGATGAACCTTCCCTTCGTCTTCCCCTATGTAGTTTAGGATATGTTTCTATCCGTGGTTCTTCTTCTCAACCTAGTGCCACTACCCCGTCTTCTTCTAGAACTAGGGCTTCTTTTTCACATAGATCTTTTGTTAGAAGTAGGGATTGTAGTGAACCACTTCGTGAACACAATGTTGATGAGATTATTCCTGCTAAACTTTTCTTCTTTACTGATAGAGAATCGATTAGAAATCAAGTCACTTCCATTACTTCTCATGATCGTGTTGATGTTTACCCTTCCCAGATTAGTGAGGGTTTGATTTCCCTTATGTAAAGAGATTGTCACTAGAAACATGATTTCCTAATTTTAGTTCCTAACGAAAATCAAAGGATCACCTCATTCAAAGATAGTTATTCTTTTGTGTATACATATCCTTTTATGTTGGGTTTTAGACCACATATTGACTAGTCATCATAGAGTTTTGTCGTTTTTTCAACGTTAGTTTAGGAAATACTGGTCCTATTGTGTGGAGAGTTGTGGCATGCCTTAGATACCTGTCAAACTTGGCTTCTTTACCGTTCACCTTTTATCATCTGATTCATCTTTAATCCCACAAGTTATTTCGTTCTGGTGTGTTTACTCTCGTGGATAGGAGTAAGAGGGTTTTAGTGAGCCCTGAAGATGACAAGGATCATGGTTGGTATGCTCGATTAATTGCTGCTCCCACAAGTGGGTTAGTAGGAGAAGAGTTAATACCTTTCCCAGTAAAGTGGAACTTTGCACGTAAGTTTCTTTTTATATTTTATATTCCTTTTCTTTTTGTGAAGAGCCTTCAATCTCATAGCAGTTTAATTTTTCTTTTTCAACAATCATGGAAGTTGTTGAGGAAGTCCCAGATTTTCGCGGTTGGGTAGAAAAATATTTGACCGTTGCTCCTATGAAAGAAAGGTCTGGAAATACCTTTCTAAAGGTTTGGATGGAAAGTGAAGACTCATGGTATACTTCTTCTCCCATTTCTCCCTTGCCTTTGTACTTACTTTGTCATTTATTAACCCTTTTCTCTATTAGTGTTTCCCATTAGGGGTGTGAGTACCTCATTGATTACTGCTTCAAGACTCTCTCTGTCGATGGCTCAAGAGATAATCTTGAGTTCTTCCTTAAAATGACAAGCTGATAGAGCACACATTTTTAGAGTGAAGAGGATTGGGATGAGAGCTCGTTGGTTCATAAGTCTCGAGCTAGGAGATATATCATTTCAGATGACGAAGCTACTACTCCTCCCATTTCTGCTCCCATGCACGAGCCTAAAGGTGCTACCTTAGTATGTTTTAATGATGAGATGCCTGCCACACCCCGTGGCTCTACTGAATAGCTGTTTTCTCATTGGTTTGATGAAGACTTCAGCTTTTTTCCTGAGGAAACCCCTCTTGCTTCTTTTCTCGTGTCTGTTTCAGTTGACCCTCAGTTCCCCACACTTGTTGCTACTGTCACTACTCCACCCATGGATATTTTGACACCCTCGACTATCCCTACTGTTACAACTTCTCATGCTGAAGTTGGTTCCTCTAGTAGGGTAATGAAAAAAAGTTAACATTGAGGTTCCTGAGGATGGTAATCTTATGAAGAAATCTTACCAAGAAGATGTATGACTGAAACAATTGATTGGCCCAGTTGAGAAGTCCATTGGGGAGCCACAGTTCTTTAACGTGAATGAATGATATTGCACATTCATCTTTAAAGGTATAAGCCTTTGCTTTTTATTTCGCGCGTGATTTCCTTTTTATTGATATCACATTTTTCTTTTCATTATGTAGATCAACCTCAATGGCACGAAGATGATGAAGAGGATCATCCATACATAGCACTTAATGAATGATTATCACATTGAGGCAGACAACTAGAAGGAGCAGTTCGATTGTCTTCAACTTGAGAAAGAAGTCTTAGAGGAGGAAAAGTGTACCTTGGAGCAACAAGTGAAAGTAATAGTACTTGAGTTGGCAATTCAGCAAGCCTCATCCAATCATGCGGGCAAAGATAAGAACCTTCTTGAGTCTTCATTTGCCGAGCAACTTTCTAAATCCACTGAAGAAATTATGGGTCTGAAGGAACTACTAAACCAAAAAGAAGTTTACGCGGGGGACCTTGTTCAAATGCTCACCAAGCTAAGAAAGATCTCCGAGTGTCTGCTAACAATGTTTAATTTTTAGAGTGTTCACTTGTCTCCTTACAGGCTTCCTATGATGCTTCCTTGAATGAGAAGAAAGAGCTAAGAAGTAAGATTGAGCAGTGGGAAAGAGATTATGAAGCCCTTGAAGATAAGGCTGCTGTTAAAGTTAGTTGGGCTTTCTTGAACACATGCCTCGACACTTTAATGGAGGTAAGCCGGGAAGGCTTTGACTTAGCTGCTGAGATTGCAAAGATTAAATAAACTACTGAGAAAACCCAACAGAGTTAGAGCTTTTCTTCACCTGTGGTTGACATTCCCGCAGGTGATGAAGTTACTCCTGGTAAAGATAAATGTTTGCCTTATACTTATAATTTTGGCTTTATTTTACGCCTATTTTAATGTTAGGATTTTTGTTTTACCTTTTTTTATTTAACTTTGGATTAAAAAACTTCTTGACTCATTTGAATAAGCACGAATTATAAAAGAGGGCTCTTTTTATACGACACTTAATGAAGAAGACATCTCAACTTTATATTGGTGTAAACATACGAAAGAAGAAGTAGGAACATACATATTTCTTAGAATAACTTGAAGAAGTTAAGTGTTTTTTGAACTTTCAAACTGTATACTTTACATGTATTCGAATAACATCTACAACTCTTTCATAATTATTTTTTATATAACAAATTTTACAAGATTCAAGAGTATATCTTGCAACCCATGAATAAATATTGCCTTTAACCTATATACTCATAAGATTTTGTAATTTATATCTACGAGTGTATACTTCATCGTAGGTTTTTAAATTAGGCTTGAATTTTTGGCTCTTTATTTGCTCGCTCTTAATTTTTGATTTGTTGGGTAGATTGTTTTTGGTTTGAATCAAATTCTTATTTTTCTAGTCTTCTTTGAGTTAAATATATATATATATATATATATATATATATATATATATATATATATATATATATATACAGTCCCCCAAGTGTTATAGCGTTGAAGTATGAATTTTACGACCCAGCCGATGAGCCGCGACGGGCAGCTGGTACCTTACTCAACCGAGTACCAACATAATGTATCTTTTCGTATTATACTACAATAGATAACTGAACCAGAGAGGCTCCCGTGAAATAGGTAGAATACAACATGTAATACCAACTTATAAAAGACATATGGGCCTCTAAGATCAAAATAACCACTCGTATACTGAACATACGTCGACAAGGCCATGCAATCTTTTATGTACATGACATTTGTCAACAAGCCTCTAAGAATACATAATTTGCATAAAGGTTGGGATAGAGTCCTGCCATACCAAACAATACACGTCTAAATCATACTAACCAAACAAGAAACTCTGGAGAAAATGAAGTGCACCAACATCTTCCACTGAGCTGATAGCCTACTTAAAGGACTTTCGGCCTGTCTATCAAGACCTGCGGGCATAAAACGCAACATCCTAAGTCAAAAGGTATGTCAGTACGAATAATTTACTGAGTATGTAAGATACATAAATAAGTACATAAAAGACATGAAAGAAATATAGTGTACATGACTCAACCTATAAGTCTGGACAACTCTGTAAATCATGAAATACTTATAGTGTCATGCATATGTGTATGAATATCATATCGTGCATAAGTACATGTGTTCATACTATCATCAAGCCTCTAAGGGCATCCCATCATATCATCTCGGCCACTGTGAGCAAAATCATCAACGTATATCAGCTGATCAGGTGGGTGTGCATATATAATGTCGTAATCTTTTCCCATATCCCATATACATATATACACGTATATATTGCCATCTGGTCATGGTTCAATGTAAATGAATGCAATGCATGAGAAGTACATCAATAAAATATTTTGGAGTGTCATAAGACAATTATGTCTTTGAGTAATATCATGAAGTAAACTTTTTTTTTCAACTTACGTATTTTTTTAGACCCGTGAACAGATGAGAATAACAAGATACAAGGGAATTCAAGACCATAGGCACTTCTAATACTTCTATGAATAGCTTCATTTATGGAAGTTGTGGATTTTCTCGTTTCATTTATAGCGTATGGATCATGCCAAAAGAAAGAAGAGGTAGCCTTAACATACCCGAGCCGATTCTCTTTTGCGAAAACACGTAACAGCGGATCGAAGTAGGAAAAAATCTGTATGATATTCTTGAGAAGGATTGTACCGAGCTTTCTTTGAACTAGAATTTCTTGTTGGACCTTGTAATATTTCAGAGAATTTCATGTTTGGACATTGTAACAATTCAGAGAGCTTTAACGTTTGGACATTGTAAAAATTCAGAGAGCTTTAACGTTTGGACATTGTAAAAATTCAGAGAGCTTTCACGCTTTCTGTGTATGGTTTTAGAATTTGATGTAAGTATTTTGAGAATGGAAAGTTTGTTTTTGTATTCAAGATCTTTAGGAATTAATACATAAATTTGAAACTAAAATTTTAGAATGAGATGTGTCTTGAATTAGGTTGCCACCTACTCTTAAATGATTATTAGTCATTTGATCAGAATGTGGTTTGTTGTCACTTCACTCTTCCCATCTTTATCCAAAGTTTTTCAATTAATTTAATTAGGTAATATCCCTCTATTGGGTAATTAATCAATTATCCATATAATTAAGAATTGTCTCAAATTACTTAAAATCCTACTTAGTTTTAATATACTTTATATATCCCATTATCATAATCATATGGTACCTTATATGGTACTAGTCCGTAAATATCGGGTATTAACGCTCAGCCCGTATTTTATACCCACATGCCAAACTTGGACAAAAATTCATTTTCTTTAACTTGCTTCCCCTTTCACCTTCACGAACTTACTCATCACTTGTGAAATAGCATAATCCTTATAATCTCCAAATAATCTTGACTTGGGCCAATGTCATTTACCTTACAACAAATTCAATGTATAATACTACAGGGTGCAACATCGTCGTAACTTAATATTGCGAAGCGTAACATCATCGTAATATAATATTGCGGGACGTAATATCAACGTAATTTTGCGAGGTGTAACAATAAAATCTCGAGCACTTGATTATTCCTTCCCTGTAGTCCATTTCCTGAAATGGAAAAACATACGCGACTCGGAGGTATAATTTTCGATGGCGACTGTTGAGCCCTTTTTATTTCCATTAGAAAGGTTGTAACCTAGACTGAGGATGACTTTTCATCCTACGTGTCTTTTAGCTCTAAGATCATCATTTGGTAGTAGCTAGCTTTGAGACTATCATCTAAAACGGTTAGTACGATTAAAAAAGAATAAATTCGAACCTTGCATAAACAATACCTGACTAGGGGTTTTTCCTTTTCAGAAGTAATATTTTTTCAAATGAACAGCATTCTAATTTGATGGGAGTACTTTGTCGACCATTGTTTCTAACTCATATGCACTGTTTCCTGCAATACCTCGAATCTTGTAAGGTCCTTCCCAGTTTAGGTTTAACTTTCATGCATTGGTTTCTTTCGTTGATTGAAAAACTTTTTTGAGTACGAATTCCAATCTTGAAGTACCTAAGATAAGCTTTCCGATTGTAACATCGCTCTATAATTTGCTTCTGCCTTGACATCTTGATCAAGGCTACTTCCCTATTTTCTTCAAGAAAATCGAGATTTATTCGCATCTCTTCCTCATTTGACTCTTCAGTTGCTTTAGTGTATCTCGTACATGGTTTACTTATTTCAACTGAAATTAAGGCTTCAGCACCATATACAAGTGAGAACGGAGTCGCTCCCGTACCGGTTTTTGCTGTTGTGCGGTAAGCCCATAAGACTCCTGGTAACACTTCTGACCATAATCTTTTTGACTTCTCTAATCTTTTCTTTAGGTTATTAATAATAATGATGTTTGTTGATTCAGGTTTTCCATTGGCCACATGATGATAAGGTGTTGAAGTTATCCTTTTAATTTGCCAACTCTGAAAGAATTCTGTGATTTTCGCACCGAACCCGATTTCTTTTGGAACCCCAAACCGACATATGATGTTTCGCGAAATAAAGTCCCTGGCTTCTTTTTCTCATACCTATTTGAAGGCACCTGCTTCTACCCACTGGGTAAGATAATCAGTTAAAACTAGTGAAAATCGTATCTTTCCTTTGGCTTGTGGTAGTGGACCCACAATATCCATCACCCACTTTATAAAAGGTCATATTGCAATAACCGGATGTAATAACTCCGCTGGGCGATGCATATTGTTATCATATCTTTGGCATTTGTCACATTTGGCAACATACTTTCTGCCTTTTCTTCCATTTTAGGCTAACAATACCATGCTCTAATTAGGGATTTTACTAAGGATCTTCCTCCTGTGTGATTTTCACAATGTCCTTCATGTACTTCTCTCATCACATACTTTGTTTGAGAATGTCCAAGGCACCTTAATAAAGGTCCACCGAACATCTTTCGATATAATTTGTCTCGATCCAAATAATAACGGGCAGCTTTTCATCGAAGTGCCTGATGCTTTTTCTTATCCTCAGGTAGAATTCCATATTGCAAAATTTAATGATATCGTTTCTCCAATTCTAGGTTAACTTATTTAAATTTACCTCTTTTTTTATCTTGATCGTGTGTCGAATGAATTAAATTTATTACAGAAGCATTTTCTTCATTTGTCATTTTGTATAGCAGACGCAAGATTAGCCAACGCGTCTACTTCGACATTTTCTTCCCTAGGTATTTACACGATTTTCCAAGATTAGAATTGTTTGATAAAATCTCGTGCCTTTTCCAAATATTGTTGCATCCTTGCCTCTCTAGCTATATAAGTCCTCTGCATTTGATTAACTACAAGCTGCAAGTCACTTTTTATTATAACCTGCTCTATCCCGAGCTCCCGTGAAATTCTACACCTCCAACCAAAGCTTCATATTCTGCTTCATTGTTAGTAATGAGATGTCACTTTATGGCTTGCCTTATAGTTTCTCCTGAAGGTGGTATTAGAACGATGCCTAAACCCGATCCTTTAACATTCGAGGAGCCATCAGTAAATAAGGTCCAAGTACCTGGATTAGACCCGTTAAATACCTGCAGTTCCTTTTCTGCTTCTGTTACCATCCCTGGGCTGAAGTCTGCCATGAAATCTGCTAAAACCTGAGATTTTATCGTAGTTCTAGGTTGACGTGTAATATCATATTCACTTAGTTCTATAGCCCACTTGGCTAATCTACCTGAAAATCCTTGCTTATGCAATATATTTCACAAGGGGTAGGCGGTCACCATGGAGATAGGGTAACATTGAAAATAATGCCTCAACTTTTTAGATGCCATTATTAATGTTAACGAAAGTTTTTCTAAATGAGGATATCAAGTTTCAACATCTAATAAGGACTTGCTAACATGAAAAATTGGAGATTGTTTACCTTTGACTTCCTTAACTAATACTGCACTTACCGCCACTTCTAAAACAGCGAGATTGATGAGTAGCCTTTCTCCATCCTTCGGTTTAGCAAGCAAAAATGGGTTTGACAAGCATGCTTTTATATTTTTGAGTGCTTGTTGGCATTCCTCAATCCACTCAAATTGGCTTTGCTTTTTCAACATTGAAAAGAACTTGAAGCTTTTCTCCGATTATTTAGAAATAAACCTCTCTAATGCCGCTATCCTACCTATCAACCTCTATATCTATTTTTTTTGCTCGTGAGTATAATTGGTACCTCTTCAATGGCTTTAATCTGTGTTGGATTTACTTTAATTCCTCGGATAGAAACTAGGAAACCTAAAAATTAACCTGAAGACACGCCAAATGCACATTTTTCGGGATTTAACTTCATATTGAATTTGCAGAGAATTTGAAATGTATCAGAGAAATGTTGGATGTGATGTCTCGCCTATGTTGACTTGACTAACATGTCCTAAATGTGGACTTCCATGGTTTTTCCCGGATATTCCTGAAGTATCTTCGTTACTCACCTCTGGTACGTGGCTCTAGCATTCTTTAAACCGAAAAGCATGACTTTATAATAGTAAGTCCCCCTGTCTGTAATAAAGGAAGTTTTTTCCTCATCTAAAGGATCCAATTTTATTTGATTATATACTGAGCGGGCATCTAAAAAACACAAAACTTCATGTCCTGCAGTAGCATCAATTAGTTGATCTATGTATGGTAAAGGAAAAGAATCTTTAAGGCAAGCTTTATTCAAGTTAGTATAGTCTACACAAACTCACCACTTACCATTCTTTTTGGGTACCAATATAGTATTAGCTAGCCAATTAGGATATTTTACCTCTCGGATAGACTCGATTTTTAAAAGCTTTCGTACCTCATCCTGAATCACCTGGTTTTTGAAGGATCATTGCTTCCTTTTCTTTTGTTTCACATGTGGGTGTGTTGGATCTTCATTCAGCTTATGCGTCATCACCTCCGGGGGTATACCTATCATATCTGAATGCTACTAAGCAAAACAATCAGTGTTAGCTTTTAAGAATTTAATTAACTTACCTTTCATCTCTGGGCTCAAGTTGGTTCCGATGTAAACTTTTTTGTCCAGCCAATGTATAAACAGCACCACAACTTCAAGTTTCTCAATTGTTGTTTTGATGTTTTTGTTCTCTTCTGGCTCTTGAGTAGTATCAGGCCTTGAGTCTACATCTGTTCATCCATTTCCAGTTGAGGTTTGAGTTGTTATTCCCTCAACTGAATTATGTAATTGTTATTTTTCATCTGTAACGTAATTTCGTATACTTATCTGCCATTGAATTGATACTTCTAGAAGCCTGTTTATCACCACGAATTTGTCTAATTCCCCATTGTTAAGGGAACTTAATAACCTGATGCAAAGTAGACGGTATAATATCCATCTCGTGAATCCAAGGTCTGCCGAGAATCATATTGTACGCCATGTCCATATCTATCACTTGAAATTTTGTATCCTTGATTACTCTTTCTGCGAATGTGGTGAGAATTATCTCGCCTTTTGTAACAATGCTTGAATTGTCAAATCCAGATAAGGTACATGATTTTGGTACCAATTTGTCATCAACTTGCATTTTGTTTACCACTTTTAAAAGAATGATATTTACAGAGCTACCTGGATCAATCAAAACTCGTTTTACATTTGTATCATTTACGAGAAAAGATATTACCAGTGCATCATTGTCTGGTATCATCACGCCATCTACATGTGCATCATCAAATGTTATATTGTCTTCTTCCAAAACTTGACGAACTCGCTTTTTGTGGTTCACTCTGATTTTTTACGCCTTTTTTTGCAGTCGTATATGTCACACCATTGACCTCATCTCCTCCGCTTATGACATTAATCGTTTTTTTCGGTGGAGGAGGATTTGGTGTCTCCTGTCTATTCTTCATATATGCTTGCTTATCCTTCTCACTAAAAAAATTGGTTAAATAACCTTGTTTTAATAAGTGCTCTACTTCACCGTGCAGCAATCTGCAATCTGCTATTTTATGACCGTGATCGTTATGAAACTCGCACCAGAAAATCTAGGTTTCTTCCGTTGGGGTTCGATCTTATTTCTTTTGGCCACCGCATCTTATCTCTCATGCTTCTTAAAACAGTTACCAACTCAGATGTACCTACATTGAAACTGTAACCACCAATGTTCGCTTTTGTATTTATGTCGTTGCCTCGTGTGTCTCACTCCTTTTCAAATTAGGATGACAAACCCGTGTCTTTGTCCCTTGATCTGGAACCGTACCTCGGGTTCTCCTATTTAGAACGTGAATCCCTTCTTTCTGGTCTCATGTAAGGTTCGTACATGTTCTTACCGGACCCTTTTTCCATTTTTGGATGCCTTAAACTTACTCTTTCATCTCCCCGTGACTGAATGATAGTATGTTCTTCTATCCGCAGCTTCGTACTATTCCTGTGGTAAACACCATCCCAAGTTGTTCCAGAGAACTCTCGTAAGATTTCTTTAAGCCTTCTCGTGGCTTCTGAGCTTTTTTCATTTAGGTTACTTGCAAATGCCATAGTCGCTCAATTTTCAGGTACGCGTGGTAACATCATTCTTTCACGTTGGAATCTATCCACGAATTCCCTAAGTAGCTCTGTATCTCCTTGTTTTATCTTGAAGATGTCTTCCATCCTCTTTCAACTTTTTTAGCTCCCGAGTGTGCTTTTATAAATGAATCTGCAAGCTCAGCAAAAAAATCAACAGAATTTTCAGTAAAGAGAATACCATGTTAGTTTGTGAGTGTTTCACCAAATTTTTTTACCAGCACTGACTCAATCTCTTGCTTGGTCAAGTCGTTGCCTTTCACGGCAGGTGTAAATGCAATTACATGATCTCATGGAATTGTTGTCCCATAAAACTTTGGGATATCGTTCATCTTAAACTCTTTGGAATTGGCAAAGGAGTGACACTTGGCTTATAGGTTTGTTAAGAATATTTATCAATATCTACCCATTTGATTACGGGTGGAACACTAGGTATCTGCTCTATGTGATCGTTCTGCTATTTTTGTAAAGTTAGTACAAAACTTTGTAAATCAGAATTAAATGGAATACCTGACTTTCCATCGCGAGATTCGCTAGGAGTTCCTCCACTGCCCGAATTGGCGAGTCCCGAGCATGGATTTTCTATGGTTGTGGTGTTATTCGAAGGTGGAGTTAATGGTACAGTTGGCAACCCACTAACAAAAGCTTGAAGAGCATTGTTGTCCTGTTCTGCAATTAGTTGATTCAATGCTTTGTAAATAGCTTGATCATCCCCTTGCTGGTTCAACAGGTTTTGCTGATTTTGTTTGTTGTTGTCGTGAGCAGTCGACATGATTTTTTGACAGAAAAAAGAATTTGGAGTGTGATAATATTATTAGATTACCGGTAATGGAACCAATTTGTTTAATCAAAAAATATGTAATTTGTCAAAGCTTATTTTAAGAAGTACCCGGGCTATTGATAATCTAAAAATTCTATTTTTACTTAGTGATAAGAAAGAAAATTAGAATATGAGGTAGCAAAAATAGCGAATAGTAAGCAAAAAAAAAAAGTAATTGTATTCCAATAATAATCAGAACGTATACACAAATAATATCTTTTTCCCTTTTATAGGAATATAAATACAATGTCTTTTCCCTGTTATGACCGAATCATTATGAGCATTAATGATCTTAACGAGAAGTTATAATTGGTAATCGTAACTGTTTATTAAGATTCTATAATGTTCGAGAACATTCATACTCATTAACTGATGATTCATGAATCTATCCTTTTTAATGTCTTCATTGATTCCGCTGGTACCTCTTCATGTAACCATTTGAACTTGAGTGACCATATCTTCCCCTCTCGTGCGTGTTTTGCTCGTATCTATTACGACTCGTACCTCTTTTAATGCATCTCTCCAACTGTCGCTTTCTTACTGATCCAGTTTTGCTCGTATCTATTACGACTCGTACCTCTTTTAATGCATCTCTCCAACTGTCGCTTTCTTACTGATCCACGTGTCTTGCTGTATCAGCCACTGATATAAATCCACGTGTAATATTTATTTTTACCAATACATTTACGAAAGGTTTTTTTTCATAAGAAATTTTATTTATTGAATAGGTGAGGCATTTCTTCCAAATCTTCTTTTCTATTCAATTTTGATGACTTAGTTCTAAAGTTTTGATACTATAACTTACCTATAATAGTGTTTTGTAAATTATTTGTCTCTACGCTTAAATTCTCAAACTTTTCAAAGCAAATATTGACTGAACATAGAGATAGATTTTGCCTCAAAACACACATTCTATATCAAGTTTTGTTCTATTAGTGATCTCTTCTTTCACTTATCGGGTACTACTTTCCTGTTACATCAAATCTTGCAAAATTATCGCTTCCATTCTGCTCCAGTCATGTTATCTGAAATGGTAAAGGCAAAAACTTACTGGCATGCATATAGTCAAGTAGAAGCACTGCTAAATTATGGGTATTTATGCAGTTAATGAGTTAAATGATTGGACTCTTCATCTTAACTATTAGAATTTGATATACCCACGATGAGATTATCCGTAACTTACTTTATTTATGAAAATAAAAGAAGAAGACGAAGAGCTGTGAAACTCTTGAAAAAAGTGGGTAAGTCACATTAAAGGAGAAGAGTAATGTAACTCTTGAATAAAGTGGAGTTAAAAGTCACATTGCTCACATATAAAATGGCGTGAGTTGAGACCATTCTCTACATCACAAATTGAGAATGTGAACCACATAGTTTAGCAATTGGTGGTGATAACACACAACTAGTCCTAGAAAAAAGTATATTTAATTCCACATAATTTCCAAGTTATTTATCCCTCGTTGGTATCAGATCATGGTATATATGTGTAGATAGTTAGAAGAAAGGAAAATTAAAACTGTCTCTTTGATTCTCATCTTCATCTGGCCTGTAAATTGGTCTAAATTAAAAACTTTGATCTTTTTCATCCATTTCTTCTTTTTTTATTTTTTTGTACTACGTCAAACCTGACCTAAGTTTTGCAACTACATATGATTTTACAGCATAAATTCAATAAATTTACTATGTAATATTCTTTACATAATTAATCATGTCACTTATAAGGTGATTGAATGTAAATTTTTACGATAAGAATTTAACAAGTTATTAACTTGATATATAAAAATTAATTCACAGCTAACATGCTATAATCGCTTAGACAGCACTATTGATGGAAATTAAGGTATGCACTTCCTTCCTGTCGAGTTTTGGATAGATATTAGAATGAATTGGATGGTGTAGCACTAAATCAGCCCCTTCTAGAAATTACTGAATTTGTATTTGTAAGTTTTCTTACTGTTTGCCCAAAAACGATTTTTTTTTCCTTTTTTTTTTGGACAACAAAGATGCATACTTCATATATTAACGATCAATACAGGGAGTATTCTTTCGTATAGTATTACAAAAGCGGTGGGGTTCACTGATACTAAATTCTACTGGAGTGCCAAAGTTAATATTGCAAGACTTGGACGACATGTTTAAACAAAAAGAGGGGTGGTCCAGCTTTATGGTAGCGGTTGTCATGCGCTTGTGAAGTGTTCCCCGTTGGTCGTCTATGAACTTGTGCATTATAAAAGGAGGTGGTTCCAAAAATTCTATAGTGGGGGCATGGTGAGGTAGGGTTTCCCCATGCTTGGCCAACTTATCTGCAACTTGATTTTGTTTCCTGTAACTGTGTGCCACCTGGGGACTACTCAGTTGATGTAGGAGATATTTGCATTCATTAATCAAAGATGAGTAATGTGAATTCTGAGAGTGTAGTATAGAAATTATCTCTGTTGAATCCACATAGACCTCCAATTGTGTAAAATTATGATGTAGAGAAAGTCGTAATCCTTCCTATAGACCCATAAGTTCCATATAGTTTGGGTTTTCCAGTGGCCTGGTACCCGTGTATCATAGTATCCTTTTACCTGTGGAGTCTCTAATCACTCCTCCATATCCCCGTTTTTGATGAGTTTGGCTACATGCACCATCACAATTAAGTTTAAAGTAGCTATTATTAGGAGGGTACCATTTGACGTACATGTATGTTGTTTGTGAGCGATTGGTGTGGTTGTTGAGACCTAGATAGAAATATTCAGTGGATTGGCTTATAATTTTTATGTTAGGGGCTAAGTATTTTTCTTCAAAAACTATTTGGTTCCTAATTTTCCACAGGTTCCAAAGAGTGTAAGGAATAAAGTTTGTGAAGGAAGTTATGTATTGTGTATAGTGGTTTGTAAGATGAATTGTGACAGTTTCTGAGGGGTATTGTCTTAAAACCTATGTAAATTGACATTTCTTAGGTTAATGCCTAGTTGTTGCCAAAGCATTTGAGTATGATGGTTTTGGAAAAAAAGGTAGCTTACTGTTTCATCATGGAAGTGGCAGATGGGGCAAAGGGCATATTGGGAGATATGGATATTATGTAGATAGATGGATGTGGATAGGCGATGATGGCTCATAAGACATAGAAAATGTTTTAGTTTTTGGGGCAATTGGAGCTTCCATATTCATTGGAAGGAGTTATTTGGTACATGTGAGTGTAGGGTTTTATAAAGAGATTGGACTGTAGAAATTCCATTAGGGTTTAGACCCCAATAGATGTGGTCCTATGAATTAGGGTTTGTGATGGTGGGGATATATTGATTTACAATTAGATCTTTTAGAGGGGTAGAGAGATCAAAATGAATTGTTGGGACAGTTATTGAATTCCCTGTAATATATAGGGATAATGCTGAAGATTGTTCACTGTGGGGTAAGGGACCTTCAATAAGTTTCCATAGAATCAAATTAGTGTCTAACCAAGGACCATTTCAGAAGCTTATGTGCCTTCCATTAGTAGTATGCCATTTAATGCCAAGTTGGCAGAAATGTGATAGCTTTTCAATTGGAAGATACCGTTTTAGAGGTAGCATTTCTTAAATATTATGATAGGAGTATGGTAGCCCAGTGTGATGTAGGGGATTGAAACAATCGCCAAGATAGAGATCCTAAAAAAGTATTATTTTTATTTGTGAGATTATGGATGCCTAGTCCACCACTTTCTTTAGTCAATTAAATCGTTTCCCATTTAATTTGGTCTAACTTTCGTTTCTGTGGTATGGTACCCCAAAGAAAATTTCAGTTGATATCTTTCTAGTTTATTAATAATATAAGGAGGTAATTTGAGTAGTTGCATCACATGGTTTGGCAAACAGTTTAGGGTGGCTTTAAACAATGTAGGTCGACTTTCCATTGTCATAAAAGTTATTTTCCAGCCTGCTAGTTTGTTTCTAAAATTATCAATTATGAACTGAAAATTAGATGTAGTAGGTTTTGTGGTGAATATAGGGTATCTAACATATTTGCCGAAATTAGATCCCTCATTCAAATGTAAAATAATGGTCACACATTCTCTATCCTCTTTGGGAGTGTTCTTAGAAAAGAGGATTTTTAATTTTGTGTAATTTATAGTTAACCTTGATACTTTAGTAAAAAGGTTCAGGGTGTCAATTATAGAGTTGATGCTTTTAGTTGTTTGTTTAGAGGTTAGAGTAATATAATTAATGAAGAGGAGATGAGAGATTGGAGGACCTTGTCTAGATAATTTTATAGGTTGGTTGGCCATTAATTAAGATGGAGATTGAAGAGGTGGTTATGCACGACGTAATTAGTTTAATAAACTTGGGAGGGAAATGGAAGTATTGAAGAGTGTCATGAATAAAGCCCCATTCAAGTTTATTGAAATATTTTTTTAAGTCTAGTTTGAGTAAAAAGGAAGTCTGGCCCCTTTTTTTCTCCTAAAATTGTGCATTATTTCTTACACTATTATGGCATTGTCAGCGGCACGTCGATGGGGTAAGAAAGTTGATTGCTCCAGGCTAATAATATTGATTAAGAGGGTTTTCTTCTTTGGACTATGATTTTGAGAATTAGTTTGTAAAGAGTGTTACAAAGACCAATTGGTCGGTATTGGATAATTAGTGTAGGTTGTTGTATTTTAGGTATGAGGCATAAATTTGTTTTATTAATTTCTGGTGGAATTTGATATGTGGTAAAGACCTCTTCGCGAAAGGATATGATTGAGGATTTCCCTTGAGGCTAGTAATTTTGGAAAAGTATGGATGTAATAAATCCGGTCCCTGTCACGACTCTGGTTCTCCCTCCGTGAACCATCATGACAGTACCTAGTCCCTACGACTAGGTAAGCCTAACTTGCGAAAGATAAACTAAATTGCGAAAATAAAACTAATAGAGACAGAATTAGAGAATTAAAATAGTAATTAAAAGGTGACGCTCGACATACACAGTACCCAACTTCACAAAACCAATACATACTCCCAAAACCCGGAAACCCATGAATCACAAGCTACGAAATATAGTAAAATGCTCTAACTCCAGAATTTCTACATCAACAGTAAAGATAGAAGGGTTATCACTACAAGATAGAATAAAGAGAGAGACTCATCGATCAGCGGACGTGGCAGATATACCTCGAAGTCCCGTAGAATCGCCTCGCCTCAAGGATAGTGCGCCTTAAGTAGAGGTACATGTATGATCTACACATGAAAAACATGTGCAGAAAGGGCATGAATACACCACAATGGTACTTAGTAAGTTTCAGGCCTAACCTCGGTTGAGTAGTGACGAGGAAGGTCAGGGCCCTACTGAGATCAAATTAGTATAGAAATGACAGAATAAGATAAAATATTAAATTTAGAATCTACAGTGAGACTCTACTATATGATAACAAAGAATTTAATAATTGAAACAGAAATATAGAAAAAACACAAGGAAATACTATGCATAACAAGGATGATAATCGTGAGATCTCTCAGTATCCTCAATATTTATGCCGGGGATCTCTTGGTATCCCGAGGATCCCTTGGTATCCTCAATGTATACGAGAGATCTCTTGGTATCCCGAGGATCGCTTGGTATCCTCAATATACGTGTCAGGGATCTCTTGGTAGCCTGCGCCTTAGTTCAAATCATAAATACGTACGGGGGATCTCCCGGGATACCGTCCCGTAGTCCCAAAGTAAAAAACGCAACAATAACACAAGAAATACTCAATTTAGCTCAACTTTGCACCAATTAAACAGGAAATTCTAACCTAACATGCTTCACATAATTCAATTATTAAGAAAATAAGTAGTTAAGTCAATTAGACATGTATTTCCTAAGCTAACACAGGCTTAAATAGTGCAAGTAATAAAACATGAAAGAAAACATACTAGTAGTTACTTAATTAAATTGGATTTCCAACAATTAGCACAAGTCGCACTCGTCACCTCACGTACAAGGCATTTCAATTATCAAATATACCAAATCCTAAGGGAAAAGTCCCCCACACAAGGTTAGGCAAGTCACTTACCTCGAACCAGCTCAAAATCAACCTGAAACCACGTCTTTGCCACGTGTACTCAACTCCAATGGTCCAAATCTATTCAACTCAATTGCATATTGTAAATAACACTTTAAGTAACTGATTGTACAATTAAATTCTAAGCTAATACGTAAAATTAGGTAAAATAACCAAAATACCCCTCGGGCCCACGTCTCAAAATTGGGTAAAATTTACATTTCTAGAATTCGCACACTCTCACGAGTTTATTTATATGAAAATTATCCCAATCCGACTTTAAAATTGTGATCCAAATTCAGTTATTAGGTCTAAGAACCTTTTCCAACATTTCTTAAATTTTTCCACCCCAAATTCGAATTTAAAGGATGAATTTAAGCATAGATTCGGGGAAAACAGTTAATAACGAGTAAGAATCACTTACCCAAAACACCCAGGTGAAAATTCCTCTCAGAATCGCCTACCCCGATGTCCCAAATCAATTTTTCCAACTTCTAAAACTAACCCTCGAAACTTCATATTTCTGCCCAGCTATTTCTGTAATGCATCGCAGGTTTGAAAAGTCACTTAACGGGCTGAGTCCGCATCTGTGGTCGCTTGGCCGCATCTGCAGCATCGCATGTGCGAAAACCCAACTGCACCTGTGATATCTTGGAGCTTGGCCCAAACTCGCTTCTGGGGCCACTTAGCCGCTTCTGCGTCACCGCACCTGCGTGAACCCAAACCGCAAGTGCGGTTATGACAGAACCAGGAGATGAAGCTACAACTCTAACTCCAAAAATCCTTCTGTTAACCATCCGAAATGATCTCGAGGGCCCAGGTACCTCGACCAAAGGCACCAACAAGTCTCAAACCATAACCCAAACTTGTACCAATCCTTAAAACACCTAAAATAACATCGAAACCTCTAATTAACCATGGATTTAAGCCTAAGAACTCCAAATTTCACGAAAATACGCTTTTGATCAAAAAGTATATCAAACCTCGTCCGAATGACCTGAAATTTTGCACACACGTCATATTCAACCCTACGCCGCTACTCCAACGTCCGAAATTCCATTCTGACCATCTAATAAAAATCTCACTATCGGACCAGAAACTTCAAAAATTTGGATTTCGGCATTTCAAGCCTAAATTAGCTAGCGGACCTCCAAAACACAATCCGATCACGCCTCTAACCTGAAATCACCAATGGAGCTAACGAAACCATCAACTTTCCATTTCGAGGATATCTGCAACTTGTTCCGACTATGGTCAATTTTCCAACACTTAAGCTATCATTTAAGGACTAAGTGTCCAAGAACTCTCAGAAACTTAAAACCGAACATCCCGGCAAGTCAAACTAGCATAAATAAACACGAGGAAAATAGTCAATAGGGGATCGGGGTGTAAATTCTTAAGACGATCGATCGGGACGTCACATCCTCCTACACTTAAACATTCATTCGTCCTCAAATGAGCATAGAGACATATCTGAAGTAGTGAAAAAATAAGAGTAACGGCTGCGCATATCCTGCTCAGTCTCCTAGGTCGCCTCCTCAACCGGTTGACCCCGCCACTGAACCTTTACTGATACAATACTCTTTGACATCAGCTTTCTAACCTACCTGTCCAATATTGCCACAGGCTCTTCAACATAGGATAGATCCTTATCCAACTCGACTGAATTGAAATCCAACACGTGCGACGGATCACCGTGATACCTCCGGAGCATTAAAACATGAAATACCGGATGAACTTCTGCCAAGCTGGGAGGTAAGGCAAGCTCATAAGCAACCTCCCCAACACGCCTCAATATCTCAGAGGGGCCAATAAACCTCGGATTCAACTTCCATTTCTTCCCAAATCTCATAACGCCTTTCATAGGCGAAACCCAAAGCAGAACCCACTCTCCAACCATATAGGAAACATCACGAACCTTTCGATCCGCATAGCTCTTCTGTCTGGACTGGGCTGTACGGAGTCTATCCAGAATCACCTTAACCTTCTCCAAAGCATCCTGAACCAAGTTTGTGCCCAGTAATCTAGTCTCACACGGCTCAAACCAACCCACTGGGGATCTACACCGTCTACCATACAAAGCCTCATACGGTGCCATCTTATTGTCGGACTGATAGTTGTTGTTGTAAGAAAATCTGCCAATGGCAAGAATTGATCCCAAGACCCTCTGCCAATTACTCTAAAAAATAAGTAGTACACATAGAAATAAAGTGAGCAAACTTGGTCAGCCGATCCATAATCACCCAAACACCATCAAACTTTCTCAAAGTCCGCGGGTGACCAACTACAAAGTCCATGGTGATCCCATCCCACTTCAACTCCAGAATCTCTATCTGCTGAAGCAACCCACCCGGCCTCTAGTGCTCATACTTCACCTGCTGACAGTTGAGACACACAGCTACAAACCTAACTATATCTTTCTTCATCTTCCTCCACCAATAGTGCTGCCTCAAATCTTAGTACATCTTTACGGCACCCGAATGAATGGAATACCGCAAACTGTGGGCCTCCTCTAGAATCAGCTCCCGAAGACCATCAACATTGGGTACACAGACCCGACCCTGCATCCTCAATACTCCATCCTCGCCAATGGTCACATCTCTGGCATCACCATGCTGAACCTTGTCCTTGAGGACAAGAAAATAAGGGTCATAATACTGCCGCTCCCTGATACGATCAAATAAGGAAGACCGAGAAACCACACAGGCTAGAACCCGACTATGCTCCAAAAGATCCAATCCTACAAACTGGCAAGCTAAGGCCTAAAATCCATCACCATAGGCCTCTATTGCTGGTAGATAAGCCAAACTCCTTAAACTCTCTCCCTGGCGACTCAAAGCATCAGCCACCACATTGGCCTTGCCCGGGTGATACAGACTAGTTATATCATAGTCCTTCAGCAACTCTAACCACCTTCTCTAACGCAAATTTAGATCTTTTTTTTTTGAACAGGTGCTACAAGCTCCGATGGTCGGTATAAATCTCACAAGGCACACCGTATAAATAATGGCGCCAAATCTTCAGGGTGTGAACAATGGAAGCTAGCTCAACGTCGTGAACAGAATAATTCTTCTCATGTACCTTCAACTGTTTGGACGCGTAGGCAATCACCCTACCATCCTGCATCAAAACCGCTCCAAGGTCAATCCTCGAGGCATCACAATAAATAGTGTAAGACCCCGAACCTGTAGGCAATATCAAAACTAGGGATGTAGTCTATGTTGTCTTGAGATTCTAAAAGCTCACCTCACATTATTCCATCCACTGGAGTAGAGCACCCTTCTGGGTCAGTCTGGTAGTAGGGGCTGCAATTGATGAAAACCCCTCCACAAAATGACAGTAAAATCGAGAAAACTGCGGATCTCTGTAGCTGAGGATGGCCTGGGCCAACTCTGCACTGCCTTTTCCTTCTTCGGATCCACTTGAATACCCTCACTCGATACCAGGTGACCTAAGAATGCCAAGGAATCCAACCAAACTCACATTTTAAGAACTTTGCATATAACTTCTTTTCCCTCAGAGTCTGGAGCACTCTCCTCAGGTACTGCTCATGATCTTCCCGACTTCGAGAATACACCAAAATGTCATCAATAAAGACAATGACAAAAGAGTCAATATATGGCCAGAACACACTGTGCATCAAATGCATAAAGGTTGTTGGGCCATTGGTCGGCCCAAATGACATAACAAGGAACTCGTAATGACCATATCGAGTCCTGAAAGCAGATTTTGGGATATCTGGCTCCCGAATCTTCAACTGATGGTAACCTGAGTGCAAGTCAATCTTAGAAAACACTCGTGCGCCTAGAAGCTGGTCAAACAAATCATCAATATGAGGCAAAGGATAATGGTTCTTCACTGTAACCTTGTTCAACTGGCAATAATCAATACACATACGCATAGAACCATCCTTTTTCTTTACAAACAAGACAGGAGCACTCCAAGGTGATACACTGGGCCGAATAAAACCTTTACCAAGAAATTCTTGCAACTGATCCTTCAACTACTTCAACTCATGAGGATCCATATGATATGGAGGAATATAAATAGGCTGAGTGCCCGGCAACAAATCAATATCTCTATCAGCAGGCATGCCTAGAAGATCAACTGGAAAAACATTGGAAAAGTATCGTACTACTAGAACTGAATTAACTGAAGGGGTATCAATACTGACATCTCTCACATAGTCTAGATACACATCACACCCCTTCACAACCATACGCTGATCTTTAAGAAAAGAAATAACTCTACTGGGAGTGTGCTCTAAACACCCCTCCACTTAACACGTGGTACACCTGGCATAGACAGTGTCATGGTCTTGGCGTGACAATCAAGAATAGCATAATGGGGCGACAACCAGTCCATGCCCAAGATAATATCAAAGTCTACTATGCTGAGCAACAATAAATCAACTCTGGTTTCAAAACCACTAAGAGCAACCAAACACGACTGATAAACGCGGTCCACAATAAGACAATCTCCCACATAATTAAAAACATAAACATGAGAACTCAAAGAATCCTGAGATACACCCAAATGCGGAGCAAAATAAGAAGACACATAACAATAAGTGGAGCCTGGATCGAATAGAACCGATGCATCTCTGTGACAAAGTAGTATAATACCTGTGATGACAGAATCAGAAGCAACATCCTCGGTACAGGCAGAAAAAGGCATAGTATCGGGCCTAGCCTCCCCCTCTAAGCCGACCTCTACCTCAGGTAGCAACTCGAGCTATAACCATAGCCTGAGAACTTTACGGGGCACGTTGCGGTTGAGAAGTCTATAGAGGCGCACTCCTCCCAAGTCTAGGTCAATCCCTCACCACATGGCGGGTGTCACCATACTCGAAATAAGCTCTGGGAGGATGTGGTGGTTGTGACTGGCTCGGGCCAGGTCTGCTGGACTAACCTCTGAAAGCACCCCCACATAATAGGCGCACTAGAAATCGGAGGTGCATAATAAGGCTTATGAGGCCTAGGAGGAGCCGGAGCACTACTGACTACTAGAAGAGATGAATGAACAGGGTGACTCATATAACCCCTACCATGACGGCCTGCAGCTAGGGCATGGGCTCCAGAATAATAGCCCGACTCTCGAGACCTCTTGGCCTCCCTCTACTCTCTCTCCCTAGCATGCATTCCCTCAATCCTCCTAGCAATGTTCACCACCTCCTGATAAGGAATATCTATCTCCAACTCACAAGCCATGCTAGACTTGATGCTATGAATAAGCCCCTCGATAAACCGGCGAATCCATTCGCGAACAGTAGAAACCAAGGCAGATGCATGTCTAGCCATGCTAATATAACGGACAGCATACTCTGAGACAGTCATAGCACCCTGGTGCAAATGCTAAAACTCAGCACCCCATGCATCCCTGAGGCTCTGAGGAACAAACTCTTTTAGAAATAGATCTGAAAACTAGGTCTAAATTAGCGAAGCAGCATCGTCCAGACTGTCTAACTCATAGGTGCGCCACCTTTCATAGGTGGCTCCTCAAAGCTAGAAAATAGTGAATGAAACCTCGCTCGATCCTAATGTACCCATGGTATGAAGAATACGGTAGCACTACTCCAGAAATCCCAAGGCATCCTTTGATGCTAACCCACTTAATACAGGAGGATCATACTTCTTGAACCTCTCAAGTCTCCGCTACTCATCCTCTAAAGCCACTGCCCAATCCTCGAGATGGTCTAGGGCTACAGGCTACACAGGATTAATCTTTGGAACTTGATCAACATGTACTCGCTACTTTAGAGTGGGGCGATGGGAGTCTATGCTCCTCCCCCTGCCTGGGATGTAGTTGCATCAAGGGGAAGCAACCCTGCCTAAGCCAAAGTGGTGTACATGCTCTAAAACTGTGCTAGAGTCTCCTAAAATGTTGGCGTGGTGGTAGTAGTAGGCGTGTCAAGTGCCTCGACTCTGACTGGCACTGCTGGTGGCTCCACAGTGATAGCTCGCGCAGGTGCTCTGGCTGTACCGCGTGCGTCTTCGGCCTCTAACCTGGCCCCGACCTTTGACGGTTGCAGTAGGGGGTACGGGTCCCTGATCGTCTCAGGTAGCATGTGTCCTCACCATCTATAAGAAAATAGAATATAGAAGTTTAGAATTGTGATATCAAAAATCTCGCACGAAAGGAAATCAAATGAAATAGAATTTTCCTAACAGTTACATAGCCTCACGTAGATAAGTACAAACGTCTCCGTACTGATCAACAAGACTCTAATAAACCGGCTTGTGATCCATGACTCCTATGAACCTAGAGCTTTGATACCATCTTTCCACGGCCTCGGTTCGCCCTCCGTGAACTATCGTGACTCCACCTAGTCCCTACGACTAGGTAAGCGTAACTTGTGAAAGATAAACCAAATTGCAGAAATAAAACTACTAAAGACAGAATTAGAGAAATAAAATAGTAATTAAAAGGTACCACTCGCCATACACAATACTTAACTTCTCAAAACCAATACATACTCCCAAAACCCGGAAACCCATGAATCACAAGCTATGAAACATAGTAAAATGCTCTAACTATGAAATGTCTACATCAACAGTAAAGATAGAAGGGCTATCACTACAACATAGAATAGAGATAGAGTCTTGTCGGTCAGCGGATGCGGCAGATATACCTCGAAGTCCCGTAGAATCGCCTCGCCTCATGAATGGTAGGCCTGAGTAGAGGTGCCTGGAGCTGCACATGAAAAACATGCGTAGAAAGGGCATGAGTAGACCACAGTGAGACTCAGTAAGTGCCAAACCTAACCTCGGTTGAGTAGTGACGAGGAAGGTCAGGGCCCTACTGAGATAATATAAGTATAGAAATGACAGAATAATATGAACAGTTCGATTTAGAATCTACAGTAAGACTCTAATACAGGACAATAAGGAATTTAATAACTGAAATAGAGATAAGACAAAACATTAGGAAATACTGCACATAACAAGGATGAAAGCGTGGGATCTCTCAGTATACTCAATATATATGTTGGGGATCTCTTGGTATCCCGAGAATCTCTTGGTATCATCAATGTATACGAGGGTTCTCTTGGTATCCCGCCGATCTGTTGGTATCCTCAATATATGATAGGGATCTATTGGTATCCCGAGGATCTTTTAGTATCCTCAATATACGTGTCAGGGATCTCTTGGTATCCCACACCTCAGTTCAAATCATAAATACGTAAGGGGATCTCCCGGGATGTCGTCCCGTAGTCCCTAAGTAAAACACGCAGCAGTAACGCAAGAAATACTCAATTAAGCTCAACTTCGCACCAATTAAATAGGAAATTCTAACCTAACATGCTTCACATAATTCAACTTTGACAGTTTAATCAAATAAGCAGTTAAGTCAATTAGACATGCTTTTCCTAAGCTAACACATGCTTAAATAGTGCAAGTAATAAAACATGAAAGAAAACATACTAGTAGTTAACTTAATGAAAAACGGATTTTAAACAATTAGCACAAGTACACACTCGTCACCTCACGTGCAAGGGATTTCAATTATCGAACATACCAAATCCTAAGGGAAAATTCTCCCACACAACGTTAGCCAAGCGACTTACCTCGAACCAGCTCAAAATCAACCTGAAACTACGTCTTTGCCACGAGTACTCGATTTTAAATGGCCCAAATCTATTCAATTCAATATTGAATAACACTTCAAGTAACTGATTCTACAATTACATTCTAAGCTAATACGTGAAATTAGGTAAAATAACCAAAATGCCCCTAGGGTCCACATCTCGGAATCGAGTAAAATTTACATTTCTAGAACCCTCACACTCCCATGAGTTCATTTATAAAAAAATTATCCCAATCCGACATCAAAATCGTGATCCAAATTCAATTGCTAGGTTGAAGAACCTTTTCCAACTTTTCTTCAATTTTTCTACCCCAAATTCAAATTTGAAAGTTGAATTTAATCTTAAATTCGGGGAAAACAATCAAAACCGAGTAAGAATCACATACCCAAAATACCCAGGTGAAAATCCCTCTCAAAATTGCCTATCCGAAGATCCCAAATCAATTTTTCCAACTTTTGAAACTCACCCTCGAAAGGAGCGCATATGTGGTCCTGCACCTGCAGAATAATGCATCGCAGGTGCGAAAAGTCACTTAACGGGCTGGGTCCGCATCTGCGGCACCGCATGTGCGAAAACCCAGCCGCAATTGTGAAATACTGGAGATTGTCCCAAACTCGCTTTTGTAGCCACTTAACCGCTTCTGTGGTGCTGTACCTATGGAACCCAAACCGCAGGTGCGGTTATGACGGAACCAGCAACTGAAGCTACAACTCTAACTCAAAAAATCCTTTCTTCAAACATCCGAAATTACCTTGAGACCGCTGAAACCTCAACCAAAGGAACCAAAAAGTCTCATACCACAACCCAAACTTGTACCAATCCTTAAAACACCTAAAACAACATCGAAACCTCAAATTAACCACGGATTTAATCCTAAGAACTCCAAATTTCATAAAAGTACGCTTTCGATCAAAAAGTCTATCAAACATCGTTCAAATGACCTAAAATTTTGCACACACATCACATTCGACCCTATGGAGCTACTCTAATATTCAAAATTCCACTCCGTCCCTCGGATCAAAATCTCACTATCAAATCAGAAACTTCAAAAATTTGACTTTCGGTATTTCAAGCATAAATTAGCTACAGACCTCCAAAACACAATCCGATCACGCTCTTAAGCTCAAAATCACACAACGGAGCTAACAAAATCATCGGATTTCCATTCCGATATCGGCTGCACACCGTTTTAACTGTGGTCAACTTTTCAACACTTAAGCTCTCATTTAGGGACTAAGTGTCCCAGAACTCTCCGAAACATAAAACCAAACATCCCGGAAAGTCAAAATAGAATAAATAAATATGGGAAAAATAGTTAATAGGGGATCGAGGCGGAAATTCATTAGACGACCGGCCGGGTCGTCATAGTCCCGACGCCATAAATGGTTCAAAAGTCTTAAGGGAATTAGTGATTACTATATGTGTGATTGTGGATTCCAGTTTTGAGTCAGCATTTGTGTTGATGGAGGGGTGTTGTGACCTAGGGTATGTGTGTTGGGAGTGACTAGTAGTGAATAGTGTATGATAGTAGTTTTAGTTTGAAGCATTTTTTTTATCTAATATCCAATTACCTAATGAATCTTTTAAGACAATAATACGGATTCATCTACGATGTTGTAATGTAGTTAGGTGAAATAATTTTGTGTTGGCATTACCATGTTGTAGCCAAGTGATCCTAGATTTTAATTGCATAAACTCTTCTTCAAGATGTATAATAGCATTAAAGTGAGTAATTAGGTCCATTTCTATGTTTTGTAGGAACTGGCTAGTGGTATATTTGGGTGAACTTTGTATCCCTTGTAATCTGGCTAGTATGGTTTTTTTTGTGAAAAATATTACCAAATGTGATCCTATTCCATTCATGGATATGAATTGAAAAAAAATTTATTGCTTTAAGAGTATGTTTATTAGGAGTCCAATTTTGGGTAATTACGGACAGGAATTGTGGATGGGTTGTCTAAATGGTTTCAAACCGGAAGATTTTATCCTGGAGAGCTTTATGTTTTTTTAGATTAAGAAGCAAAGGACTTTGATCTGAATACGTTCTTGGAAATTGGTGCACTGAGGCGTTAGAGTAGAGTTTTAGCCGTTCATAATTTTCTAAACATCTATCTAATCGTTCTAAAATTCGATTGGATAATTTTCTATTATTAGACCAAGTGTAACGACTACCTGTATAACCTGGGTCTACTAAATTACAACAATTAAGGCATTGAATAAAATGGTAAGTTCATCTATTATTGATCTGTAGGCAGCCATATTTTTCATTTGATCTGGTAATTTCATTTAAATCAACTCCTATTAACCAAGGTAAATGAATTTAATCATGTAAAGTACGTACATTTTCTCATAGAATAGTATGTGCATGAAAATCATTTTTTGCATAAACAATTGACAGTAACCAGGCATTATGGATAGGGTGTACCTAAACAATAGAGTGGATTTCTTGGCTTGTGGCTGCCACTTGTTCAATCTTGATTTTATCCTCCCTCTAAATTAAGGCTATTCTTCTGGAGATACCTTCAGCGGGAGATTGAGACAAATGTGAGAACTCAAATTCTGACTTGAGATGTTCGTGTTCTTGCACGTGAGTTTCTAGTAAAATCACGAGAGATGGTGTGTGGTAGTTAAGCATTGAACAAAAATTCCTTTTGAAGGACTGAGCTCCTCTACAATTTTATATGACAAACTACATGGATTGATTATGGAGTGGGTTTGGTGGAGTACCCTCTCCAGTGTTGAGGATATGTTCACCAGTGCTGGGATCAACACGATTGCAAACTTGCCCACTTGTGGGTTTCTTGTTAGACGTATGTTTATTGAAACAATTTGTAGCTCGGGTGGACAAGTAATTATCACTTTTCTTTCGTACTGTTCTTTGAGGATGTATGTTTTGTTCCTATTGAGATAACTCAGGATAGGGAGTGTTTCTCTGATCTCTGCTATAGTTGCTGCTTCTAGCTGAGCTATCTCGTCTAGTTCGCTGTGAGATAGACTGGGTGGTGGAAGTGGACTGGTTGGTGGGGGTGAGAGAGTGGTATGTGGTTTCTTGTGCATGGTGTGGTATTATGAGTGTTATGGATGAACGAGGTTGTATCCAAGGAACAAATGTTTGGGGTGGTTGTTGGGGTGAATAGAAGGGAAGTTCCATTGTGTTCACTAGTGGTGGTGGTGGCACCAGCATGGAGAGCGCAGTTGTAATTGGTGGTGTCATATGCTGTTATTGATGAAGGACTGACGGGGGTGAATGACCCATAGAAATTGATTGTAAAGGATCACTCCCATGCGCATCCCATCTGTCACTATCTGAGTTATGTCTGTCGGGTTTTGGATCATCACTATCACGTCTTGGTTTTCTATTTCCATGGTGAAAGTCAATACATGGTCTTGCATGCTCATCTCTAGCCATGACTAGGGGTAAGCTTGAGTTGGTGGATATTGTGTTATATAAATGAGTGTGGGTTGTGGTGGTTGAATTGTGATGGTGTTGAGGAAGATAGGGTGGTGCAGGATATTTGTATTGGTAAAGGAGAGTGTTTTCCTGTGTTGAAGGTTGTAATGTGACCGGTTCATGTAGAATTGGGAGGTCTGTTAAGGATGGATTATATGTATTTGTATTGGTAATAGTAGTAAATGATGAGGGCTCAATATTGGCTTGATTTTGAGAGGTAAAGTTGGGCGGCTGATTTGATATGGGTAATGGAGGGGTAATGTTGCGTGAAAGGATTATGGTGGTTGCTTGTGTTGGGTGTTGGGTTGTGTTAGTCGGTGTCTTGGTTATTTGGGTGGGAAGTGAGTGGATTGGGCCTTATGTATTGAAATGATTTTGGGTTATTGGGGAAGGGTTGGTTTTCGTAAGATAGGCTTGTAATTGAGTGCCTATGGTTAGGGGCGAGTTTTATTTGCATGTATCCTTAGTGGCATCAGGTTTGTGCTCGTGTGACACATATAAATTATGTGTGCTATGTGGTAGTGGGGTAGCAGGTAAATCAGCAGTAGTGTTTGGGGAGTGGACTTTGTGTTAGGGATCGGATTGTGGGCTAATTGTGGGTTTGTTATGCTCATGGGCTACGATACTTGGGCCTTTGGTAATGCCCATTTGGTCCAGAGTTTTGGAAGTTTTAAAGAATATGAGAGTGGTTTCATTAAAAAAAAATGGGTGATAGAGGAATTAAGTGTAATTAGTTTGTTAGTTAAAGATTTCTTAATGGGCATGTGATTAGCTACGGGTAGAATATTAGTGTTAGAAGACATACATGTGGGTCCCGAACCGCCATTATTCAATTTGTATGATTGGGCATTGCTTGTGATCGGTGATTTTTCACTAGAGCGATTTTTTGGGGGGGGGGGGGGAATGACTGTTTGCCAATCATTACTATCCTGATTGGAATGTTTTTGTTGATCCTGGGTGGTGTTGTGGGTAATGTTTGAAGTTGAAGGTTCATATGGTAAGGGTGTGCATAGTATTGGTGATGGATGACATGGGAGTTGACGGTGATGAACAGAAATTTTTTTGTGGCCAAGTCGACCACAAATTGTACAAAGCATATTGAAACCTTCATTAACTATTTGTTGTTGGTGGGAACCAATATAGAAATGTGTTTTGAGGGTCCAACGGAAATTCTATACATATTCTTGCATATCGACCTCTTGTGGTTGCCGACATGCAGTTGTCAACTTTGAATAGTGAGCCAATTTTCGCCCCTATGTGTTGAAGTATTTCAAAGTCGTAGAACTCCGTAGGTAGTTCAGGTAATCTTAAGCAAATGGATGTGTATGTGATTTGTGTGCTTTAAGCTATGAATTTAGGTTCCCATTTACGGTCGGAGAGGAAGTGGTTGACGACAAACCAAGGTCAAGTATGGAGGGAGTGAGCATACTTTCTTCTTTTTGGAACTTTACTAGGTAGAAATCACACCCTAGGTCAATTAGAGGTAGTTCCTCTATGGGTTTCTATAGAGTTGTTAGTTTAGAGTGTAGTGTTTGGTCCCCTACTTTCCTGCCATACAATTTGACAATTATGGAGTATTTCTAAGGCAAGTATAGTTGTGATTTATTGGCGGAGGTGAGTGGTATGAAGGTGTCTCTGTTGTGGTCGTTTATTATTTCGTCGGTGAAGTCAATATGGGAGTGCGTTTGTTGGCAAGTGTTGTGGTATGAAGTGAATTGGTTGTTGGTGAGCAAGGTTTGGGCAAAGGTGATTGTTAATGGTGTGGCAGTGTTGGTCCAATGGGTGATTGGGGGTGGATCAAGTTGCATTGAACTTATATCCGATGGTGGGGAAGTGGGAAAGAAAACGATAGAGAAGCTGGAGAAATTTTCTATGTATTTCAATTGAATTCTTATGGACTGTACAGACTAATTCTTATATAAAACAAAGAATGGAATCAAAGACATAACTACATGTACACTTGTCTATCATCGTATTGGTTATTCTATAACAAACCTACATGTTATTTACAAAATAAATAAAATTTGCAGAAATATAAAACTACTAATACTAGTCTTGTTTTCAGCTTTTTCCTGTGAGCCCAAACGAAACAATTCATTGAGCCCAATAGATATGAGCCAAAAATAATACAGAAGCCCAAACAAAATTCAATATCTTTATAGGTCTGATCTAGATACCGTTGATATCCTCCACATGTCTTGATCTCAGATACTCAAAACTTTACAAGGATTTATTTTCAGACATCAAAAGTATCGAAACAGACCAAACTTTACCCTTCTGTCAAATGAGCTCTTCTTCTTCTTCATCGTTAGTCCTTTTTTATATCTTTGAGCAAGAGTCCATGAATCCCAGAATTAGAATGGGGTTTTGTCTTCCCAATATCCCCCTCAAGTTGGAGGGTAACCTGGTGACCCCCAACTTGTTCAAAATCTCCGAGTGAGAAACCCCTGACAGTAGTTGTAACGACTGTCACACCTCCTTTTTCGCTTACTTTGCTCCGTGAAGGGTATAATAAAAAGGATTTTTTCCAATTAAAGGACAATCAAAACGGAATTTATTGTTATAATTCAGAGTCGCCACTTGGGAGATTCATGGTGTCCCAAGTTACCGGTTTGAATCCCGAATCGAGGAAGGGTTTGACTCTGTATTACAGTCGCGAACTAGAAATCCGGGTAACGAATTCTGTTAACTCGGGAGAAGGGGTTAGGCACTCCCGAGTTCCGTGGTTCTAGCACAGTCGCTCAACTGCTATATTTGGCTAAATTTTGATTTTTAAACATGTTAACCTATAGTGCAATTTTAGAAAGATTTATCAATTTTAGTTAATTATTATTATTAAGAAAGTGAACGCTGTTTAAGAACGTATTTTCGGATCACGTCATATGAAATGCACCCGGATCCTCGACATATTCCTATTCAATATTTTCGGATTGGGATTTGGGTTGCATGAAATGCACACCCGCATTTAGGAAGGGAATTTTATTAAAATCGCGTCTAAAAGGACTAACGTGTTGTTATTTTTTGGGAAGGTCGTGGAATTTGCTAAGCGACCCATCCCAAATTTCTAGGTATTTTGAATTAAGTAATTAATGAGGGCCCTGCAATTATATATTTGAGTTTGGCGTGGCTCATCTCGTATTTATTTAAAGGTTAAGCCTAAGTGACTATGATTTTCTATCGGATTTTGCCTCTAATAATATAAGGAAACGGCCTAATCAATTTATTGTAAAGCTTTCAAGTGGCCAATTAATATTAACGAGCTAGATTCCATCCGCCATTATTGACTCTCTTTCAAACAAGATCATAGCACAATAACTAATAGGAAAATGACTAGCACTAGTCACAATTAGGCTATTGCCTTAGCATGAAACTAATTGCACAAATATTCAAGCTCAAGCATTGTTCCTATATATTCCAAGCCAAACAACTACCAATCTAACCAGTTCCAAAAAGAATTTTTTCGGCCAGTTGTGTATTTCCAGTTTAATTACAAGGTTCAGCTATCCAAATCATATAGAATTAACTAAAATATAATAAAACTACTAAAGTAATAGGTCTACAGCAGAGAATGGCTTTGATTTCATTTCACTTTCAACTGGAGAATCTACATAGAATCAGGCTCAAATATGTACTTAGATATTGGATAGGAAAGAGAGAAACGAGGCCAGTTCGAGCAAGTAGCAAACAACAGCAATGCGACAGAGATAATCACAAGCAGTCCAGAATAAGTCCAGGAATTCAAGTATGTTTTGAAAATCCACACAAAAGTCACAAATTCAACCACAGCACCAAAATTGACCAAACTGAACTCAGCAGATAACTCTAGTCTACCAAATCAACCTAAAACCAGCTTGATTAAACCAAAACAAATTCATGAAACAACAGTACAACTTCAGAAGATCATTTAACAACCAGAAGGGAAACAGGACTGAATGATTCTGCCTAAAGTCCAATGTAACAGTGTATTTTGATTTTTTTTCGAAGATTTTTTTTTTTCTACTGTTTTTGTATTTTGTATTTTTGAATTTCAAACGTAGGTCTGAAAATCAAAGAATGGCTTTTTGGGAGGGAATTTTATGGCTGAAAAAACTCTTTGTGAAGGTAATAGTAATGCCTTTTATAGGCAAAAAATGAAATTGTCACGACCCAATTCCCAAACCCGGTCGTGATGGCGCCTCTCGTGAAGACAAGGCCAGTCAGACCATTTCAGAACACCACTTAAAGTAGTTAATCAGTTATATATCAGTTCGAATATGAATTAATGATAATAATCAATATAAATATAACCCAATACAGCCCGGCCGGGGTGTCACAAGTCATGAGCATCTAGGACGGTCTTTATTGCAATTTTAAAGTCTGTAATACATAGAGTAAAATATAGGAATCAAGAAGAAGAAGAATCTAGGTGCCGCGAATGCCTGCGATCACCTTGCTTTGCTACGATAGCAATACCTTCAATCCGCTACTAACCCGCTACCGGGTGAACAGTACCTTCAACTGCACGCGAGGTGCAGGGAGTAAAGTGAGTACTTCCAACTCAGTAGTAATAAGAGCGAATAATATCTAAGCGATAAGAAAACACGTATGAGCACTCCAAAAAGCTATAACAGACAGTACAACCCTTTTAGAAAAATAGTAAAACCGTAATACTGAGAGAATCCTTTAGAAAATCTCAAGCTCAGTTAAAAATCTCTTTTGAAAGTACGCCTTTTCAACAGTTGCATAAATAATTTCTACAAGTAGGAAATAATCAGAAATCTACANAACATCAGCCTCTCGGGCTCAGCACTCCTTAATATGTAACACCAGGGTATCTGGTCAACAAGGCAAGTAATAGCATGTATGCCAATGATATGTGAGTGCTAAAGATCATGCCACGTAGTACAAACAGGAATGAATGCATGAATACAATGCAATACACATGACCACTACGGTGCGTAACCCGATCCATGGGTACCCTGCGCTCACTGGGGGTGTGTACAGACTCCGGAGGGGCTCCTACAGCCCAAG
>MU738808.1:126812-138158 GCA_026770625.1 Nicotiana glauca | reverse complement strand
ATAGAAAATCACAAAGATTTTAATCTCCAAAACCAGGGGTATAAAATCACAAGAATTTAATTCCCTTTCCAAATGATTTTTCAACTAAACCGTTATAACACTTTAATCAGTTTGATCTCTTTCTCTAATCAAACACATAGATGTACATATTTACATTTTAACATGATCTCAAGAATATTTTCAAGTATTAATGTAAGCCTAATTCATGTATTGCAATCTTGAAAATAATATCACATATATCATGCATGCTACCAAATTATATACCTAATGTATTTTATGGCATGCAAGTAGACTTTGAGATCAATCTACCCTAACATTTATTGAACACTAAATTTCAGAAATCACATAGGGCAGATAATTAAAAAATTAGTAGAGAAAAGAAGTAGAACCCATTTTTGCCAGTTTCTTTTTTGCCAAAACGCAATACAACTCTATTTTTTTTTCCTTTCTTTTATGCGCCACTTTGTCTTCAGTGACGGTACCAAGAGTAATACTGCATTGTAACAACTTCACAAAAGTAACCAACCGACACAACCGGTTATACCCAGTAGATTGCTTGTTCGGAAGATTTGAACACTGTCTACTTCTCTAATAATTTGAGTTGCATTTCATGTATTACAAGTAAACTCTTCATGCATCTAAACTCTTCCCATATCTCTGGGACAGATATACATATTTGAACCACTTTGGAGTCAACCACGATACACTTTAATCAAAGATAAATTGTAATTTTCATTAAAGTGTAATCTGAGATATGCCACACCTTAGATTACTGATCCAAAGGATCTGCATCATTTATCTAAAACTTGCTCAATTCAGAATTATTTCCATGATGCAAACGTATCAAGAAAAATGATTCCGCCGAGGATCACATTGGATGAATTGATTCATCATAATCTTTTCCATAGCAGAAAATGATTTCCAGTCTTTTTTTTTCTTTCTATGATCAACCATCTCAAAAATTAAACTGTTAAATTCCTTAAGAATGTTTGTAATCTGTGTTAAAAATCAGAGAAGCAGAGAAATATTAGTTTAATAAACAAAGCAGAAAAAAAAATAATTCTGAGCCCACAAGTTGCTTGTGTGTCCTTAAGGAATTTAATCCCCTCACTATTGTCCAAAGTTTTGGATTAATTCCTCCCAGGATAGAACGGAATAACTATTCTGCAATACTGGCAATCAAAATTACAGAATTTCAGCGAACTTAATAGACGGAGCAAATCACACTTGACACTTATGTTTATTTAAAAATAATGCAAATCGAAAAGAGGGGAGAAATTTTCAGATTTTTCTATATCTAAAAAATGAGGTCAAGCCTCTAAATATATAGACAACGAAAGGGTGAGATGAAGAGGTACCATCCAAGAGGTGCCTCTTCCATTTCCCATTCACACCCCTTACTAAAAACGCAACACTTCTTCCCAACACAATAGGTGTGATGTAGACAGTCTACCTTAATGCAAGTATTAGTAGTTGTTTAAACGGCTCGAACCCATGACCTATAGGTCACACGAAAACAACTTTACTACTGCTCCAAGAAGAGGAGCATGTTCTGTGAAGGAATTTCATGTCTTCGGAAAAGAATCTCATGTCCTCTAGAATTAAGACATTTTTAGTAAACTAATTCTCCAATGTTTATACAGCACGATGGTGCAAGTGCATTTGATGTATCATCTCGTTTTCCATGGGGAAAAAAAGGTTCAAAATTCTTTACAAAATGAATACAAGAAAATGAAGCGGTAAAGATCTCTTATATTTCATTTTCAAATGTAAAAATAAAAATTTCTAGGGAGATTTTGTTAGGACAAAAAAAAATCAAGTGTCATGCGGAAGCTAGCAAGCAAATCTTGAATAACGATAAATCCAACAACAAAAGAGAAATCTACCAAAAGAGACACAAACATTTAACGTGGTTCGGTCAACTGACCTACGTCCACGACAGAGATGAGCATAGATCTGGTGGAAAGTGATAGTTTGTCAGAATTGTGGCATCGAAGATTGAGTCATATGAGTGAGAGAGGGATTACGTGTTTGGCTAAGAAAAGTTTGCTTTCTGGAGTAAAACAAGCAAAGCTGCAAAGGTGCATACATTGTTTAGCTGGCAAACAGAAAAGGGTTTCCTTTCATAGCCATCCTCCCTCAAGAAAGCCCGATTTATTAGAGCTAGTACACTCTGATTTGTGTGGTCCTTTTAAAGTAAAGTCAAAAGGTGGTGCACTTTACTTTGTGACCTTCATTGATGATCATTCTCGTAAGCTCTGGGTGTATCCTTTGAAATCTAAAGATCAAGCACTTGGCGTGTTTAAGGAATTTCAGGCCTTAGCTGAGAGACAGACGGGGAAGAAATTAAATTGTATGCGTACTGACAATGGTGGTGAATATTGTGGTCCCTTTGATAACTATTGCAAGGAACAAGGAATTCGTCATCAGAAAACTCCGCCCAAGACTCCTCAATTGAACGGTTTGGCAGAGAGGATGAATAGAACTCTAGTTGAGAGAGTTAGATGCTTACTTTCAGAGGCTAAACTTCCAAATATATTTTGGGCGGAAGCACTTAACACTATTGCCTATGTTATCAATTTGTCTCCTGCTGTTGCTTTGGATGGTGATGTCCCAGGCAGAATTTGGTTTGCAAAGATGTTTCTTATGATCACCTGAGAGTTTTTGGGTGTAAAGCTTGTGTGCATATTTCTAAAGATGAGAGATCGAAACTGGATGTCAAAACTAAGCAGTGCATCTTTATCGGTTATGGTCAAGATGAGTTTGGGTATCGTTTTTATGATCCAGTTGATAATAAACTTATTAGAAGTCATGATGCAATATTCTTTGAAGACCAAACTATTGAAGATATTGATAAAGCTGAGAAGATAGATTCTCAGAGTAATGAGAGCTTAGTTGATATTGATCCATTTTCAATTGCTAAGGCACCTATTGCACATGAAGTAACCCAAGACAATGATAGAGATAGTGATCAAGATCAAAATGATCATCATGGTGTAGATGTTATGGATACTCCAGTTAGTGAAGTTGTGGTTGATCAGCAACCAATTCCTGCACAGGTAACTACTTCGAATACTCCGGAAACCTCTCTTAGAAGATATACAAGGGAGAAGCAAAAATCCATGCGCTATCCTCCTGATGAGTATGTACTTTTGACTGATATGGGAGAACCTGAGAATTATGATGAAGCCATGCAAGATAATCACAAATATGATTGGATCGAAGCGATGGAAGATGAGATGAAGTCACTCCATGAGAATGGCACATATGAGTTAGTGAAATTGCCGAAAGGTAAGAGAGCTTTATCTAACAAATGGATATTCAGAATAAAGCAAGATAACCATACCTATGCGCCTAGATACAAAGCGAGGTTAGTTGTTAAAGGTTTTGGCCAGAAGAAAGGAGTTGACTTTGATAAAATTTTCTCCCCTGTTGTGAAGATGTCTTCTATTCGTGTAGTTCTAGGCTTAGCCGCAAGTCTAGATTTAGAGGTTGAGCAGATGGATGTCAAGACTACTTTTCTTCATGGTGATTTAGATGAGGAGATTTATATGGAGCAACCTGAGGGTTTTGTAACTAAGGGAAAAGAACATTATGTCTGCAAATTGAAAAAGAGCCTGTATGGATTGAAACAAGCTCCAAGGCAATGATATTTGAAGTTTGAATCTATCATAGAAGAACAAGGGTACAAGAAAACTTCTTCAGACCACTGTGTATTCTTCCAGAAGTTCTCTCATGATGAATTTATTATTTTATTGCTTTATGTGGATGACATGCTTATTGTTGGAAAGAATAAATCCAGAATTGCAGTCCCTAAGAAGCAGTTGAGCAAATCGTTTGCGATGAAGGACTTGGGGCTAGCAAAGAAAATCTTGGGCATTCAAATCCACCAACACATAGATAGAAATGAGTTATTTCTGTCCCAAAAGCAATACATTGAGAAGGTACTCAAGAGATTCAATATGACAGATGCAAAAGTGACTAGTACTCCTCTTGCTAACACTTCAAATTGAGTATTAGTCAGAGTCCATCTACTGATGAAGAGAAAAAGGAGATGTCTCGTATTCCTTACTCTTCTGCCGTTGGCAGCTTGATGTATGTTATGGTTTGCATTAGACCAGATATTGCAAATATCGTTGGTACTGTTAGCAGATTCCTTTCTAATCCCGAAAAAGAATATTGGGATGCAGTAAAATGGATATTAAGGTATTTGAAAGGTACTGCAGAGTTGAAGTTGGCTGGTCGGAATAAAAATCTACAGCAAAATAAATACTTTTCTTCTCTCTTCTCTCTTGATGAAACTCTCTCAAAACCCCCTCTTATGTGCTTAAGTCTTTCAAAGACTTGTATCAATGAGCATAGAATAATTCTCCAAGGTTGTCCTATTTATAGATCACGAGTGGTGCTTTCTCTTAAAGCCAAAAATCACTCAAAATAGGAATAAACCGAATCCAATTCCAAATAGGATTGGAAACCAAAAGAGAATAGGATTAGGCCATTGGGCCTTTGGCTGGACAACATGGGCATGTGCCCAACAAACTCCCCCTCTAGCCAATGGGCCAAATGTGTCTTCAAGTAGAGGAACTATTGACACGCTTTATGCTTGCCAATTTTCTACAAAATTCATGTTTATCTACAACCACCGCCTTTGTCAGCATATCAGAAGGATTTTCATCAGTGTGTATCTTCTCAACCTCAAATAATTTCTCTTCCACGGCCATTCTTATCCAATGATACTTTCTATTTATATGTTTGGTCTTAGAATGAAAAGTGGAGTGCTTGGTGATAATCAGAGTGCTATCTGTCTCACCAACCACTCCACTTTTTATTCTAAGACCAAATATATAAATAGAAAGTATCATTGGATAAGAATGGTCGTGGAAGAGAAATTATTTGAGGTTGAGAAGATACACACTGATGAAAATCCTTCGGATATGCTGACAAAGGCGTTGGTTGCAGATAAACATGAATTTTGTCAAAAATTGGCAGTCATGAAGCCTGTCAATAGTTCCTCTACTTGAAGACACATTTGGCCCCTTGGCTGGAGGGGGAGTTTGTTGGGCACATGCCCATGTTGTCCAGCCAAAAGCCCAATGGCCTAATCCTATTCTCTTTTGGTTTCCAATCCTATTTGGAATTGGATTCGGTTTATTCCTATTTTGAGTGGGTTTTGGCTTTAAGAGAAAGCACCACTCATGATCTATAAATAAAACAACCTTGAAAAATTATTCTATGCTCATTGATATAATTCTTTGAAAGACTTAAGCACATAAGAGTGGGTTTTGAGAGAGCTTTCATCAAGAGAGAAGAGAGAAGAAAAATATTTGTTTTGCTGCAGATTTTTATTCCGACCAGCCAACTTCAAATCACGTTTTTCAATTTGTTAACCGTTGGATCGGCTAAAATTTTGACTGAGTGTTCGTAATATCTTGATCTTGGATTTGAACGGTGGAGATCGGATTTGGAGGCTCGTAGCATCTGATTGCGAGCCCCGAACAGCAGCTTCATTTTGTGGATTATACTCTTTCTTCAATTAATTAGTTATTATTCTTGTTGTTATTGTTGCTCCGTGTTTGGCCCTTGTTGTGTAGCCAATTTGGAGAACTTTTGTAACCCTCTTATTGTTATAGTGGAGCTTTTTGGATTTTTGTGATCCCGTGGTTTTTAACTTCGATTTGAAGGGTTTTCCACGTTAAAATTTGGTGTTCTTTATCTTCTTTATTTTCAGGTTTGCCTCTTCTTCGACATAACAGATTTAACGTAAAAGTCAAAGTAATTTATCACCGGTCACAAAACTAATTGACATGTTTTGTACTAAAGAAGTATTTTGGTGTTGTTCATTAGTACTTAATAGAAAAAAATGCTATAAATGAAAGGGTTGTTTATAACTTGTTAACAAGCTATATTGATATTACAATATGGAGAATTTAATAGAATGATTAAATGTTATTTAGTTGATATCTTTTATTGGTATGTTTAGTTCGTTGGACTAAACATGAAACAAACAAAATATAAATATAAAATATGTGTATGATTTAAACTAGATAAATTTGAATAAACTTTAACATTCAATTTTAATAGGGAAAATTTTACATAAGAACAACTAGGCTCCCTACTTTTTAATTTTATAGCTCATATTTCAATTTACAACCAACTAGCCCAAAAATAATAGGCTAAGATTCAACATCCAACTCTTATAGGTTATCAAAATTACTATTTAATTTTAAAAAAATATTGCTCAAGTTTTTAAGCTAATTTTTGAATCAATGTAACTGTGACTCAAATATTAGTTCAACAAACCAAATCCATTTGGGTGGTGAAAATTAGATTTTTAACAAGCTTAAATATGTGGGTTTAAATTCTGAAAATTTGATTTTATGAGAAATTTGGAGTGGGTGTTATTTAGACTTGTTAGAAATAGTATAAGGAGGTTGTATATAAAATTTGAAGTCATTTAATGGAAATTTGGACTGGTTTTGAACAAGAATTGCAACTGAAAATCGAGAAAGAATTTCGTCTATAGACGCTTGTATAAAGGTGTATAATAGTGTGTAAGATGTGTTTATACACTATTATACAAGATTATACATAATTATATAAAAAATTGACTTCGTCTTCTTCCTTGAGTCTTTTCTGAAATTTAACTCAAATCTACTCCAAATCACTTCAAATTGAAATTTTGAACTCCTTTTGATATTTTCAATCAATTGGAACAACACCCAATCCCTACAAACTCAAAAAATTCTATTTTCGAAAGCAAAGCTTTGAATGACATTCAATGGTGGAATTCTACTCTTCAATTTTTTTACAGTGCAACCCGGTGACATAAGAGGAGAAGCAGTAATGGCGGACGGCCTCTTGAAGAATATGTAAAAGATGTGAGAAGAAGAGAAAGTGAAAATAATGGTTGTGAGAATACAGATTTAAGTCCATAGCTTTTAGAAGCAATGGTTGTAAGAACACATATTTTGAATTTGTAAGAGCTTATGTTTTCAAAATATATACAATATGTGCTAAGTCGGGTAAAAATTTAAAATATGGACCATTTTTTGTTATGGTGTGAAGTCATGTGTATTTTCTTGTAATTTTTATCAAAATTATCCTAAATTGGTATATTACCCGTCCTAAACAACTGCTTACCATTTATATACAATCCATTATTAATGTATTAAATTAGAGGATTCGGTTATACCCTTTTACTTTTTTCTCTCCTATCTTCTTTTTCTATTCTCTCCACCTCTCTCCATGTACAATCCATTATTAATACCTTAAATCATGGGATTTTGCTAGACACGGAATTTATAATCCAAAAATATTCAGTTGTGATCACAAGAAAATTAAAACGAGATCAAATGAGAAAGTCACAAATAACATGATACAGGAAATTACGTTTCGAATTAGTACTAGTCAATCGCGACTGTCAAAAAATAAAAATAGAAAAAGTAGAAAACACAATACTTTCATTTAATCAATATATGGCCTTTATTGTTAAGTTCACTTGACGGCAATGTACCTCTAAAATTCAAGATAGGGATAATAAGCCATGTAATCTTGCATTTTCCTTTTCGAACTTTGAAGCTGACGCTATTCCAACAAGTGATTAAGTAAAAAGGGCCAAAAATCGCCAATACAAGAGAAGGCTAAGGCTCGTTTGGTTACAGGTATTAAGTGGGATATACCAGTATAAAAATTGGGGTTAAATTTTAGTCCATGTTTGGTTATTGGTATTAACTAATCCTGATATAATTTTATACTACCAAATATTTGTATAAACTTATATCATATCGGAGGTGGAATAACAATACCAGGATTATACTTGTTATGAACTTAACAAGAAAACAGAAGCAGAGGTATTGACTCAATAGAAGACCAGTACAATTTCTTAATACCAATTGTAGCTAGAGAACAGGGTAGAACATAGAGAAGATTAGGGGTGTTCATGGTTCGGTTTGGATCGATTTTTCCCTAAAAAGAAATCAAACCAAGTAAGTCGGTTTTTCAAATATTAGAACCAAATCAAACCAATTATGTCAGTTTTTCTCGATTCGGTTTATGTCGGTTTTTCGATTTTTTCGGTTATTTATCGGTTTTTTCTTAAATATAAGACATACACAAACAAACACATATTTCGGCGATCACATTTTTAATGTAACACTATCAAATCAATTGCCCTTTGAGAAATCTATTATTTATAAAGTTATATTGATGATAATTGAATCAAATAGTGATGAATAATTTAAGGACTCAATTAAAAATATATTATTTTTAACACGAAATAGATTCATACACTAAACAAAAGAAAACTACCAATCAAACTAGAATGTAAAGGTAAAGAACTATATTAAAAGTGCAAACTATTAACATTTACGATAATTTTTTTGATACGTTGTATAACAATATACATATATATAGGTGTAATAATAAATTTGAAATAGCTACTCCTATAGTCGGTTTGGTTCGGTTTTTTTCTGATTAAAACCAAAACCAAACCAAATTTGATCGATTTTTAAAATTCAAAACCAAAACCAAACCAAACCAAAAAGTATCGATTTTTTGGTCGGTTTGGTTTGGTTTTCGGTTTGGTTCGGTTTTTCGGATTTTTATGAACACCCCTAGAGAAGATAAAACATAAGAAAGAAATAGAGAGTGGGGAACAGAGTCACATACCAAGAGAGAATATTCTTAATACTTTTTGCCTCCCCTTTCCACTACTCACACTATTGTATTTAATACTAGCTACTGGTCCCAATTCCACATTGTCTTGCACTCCAAGTCCTTAGCCAGCATCCAACACGTAGTCAGCTAGTTTTTGGTTTATTTTCTTCACCCTTAGGCTCCTTCTTGGCAGATCCTTAGGCCCAGTTGACGTGTCCTCTAACAGCCCATTCTCCCTAGTAGACCCAGTACTTTCATTAGCTATTACAGTACCCCCATCTCTAGAATGAACCTTGCCCTCAAGGTTCGGACTCTGCTGATAACCATCATCACAAAGCTGCAGAGGAGTAACTTGACTTTCCGGAGTACCCATACACTTGCGTAACATAGAAACATGAAAGACGGGATGTATTCTGGCCGCATCAGGGAGTTCTAACTTATATGCCACCATGCCTACACGCTTGAGTATCTTAAATGGCCCAAAATAGCGGCGTCCCAGTTTATGATGGCGTTGTAATCGAAAAAAATTCTGTCGATATGGTTTCAACTTCACATATACCCAGTCACCCACATCATACTCCACATGTTTGTGTTTCCTATCTGCAAACTCTTTCATTTTTTGTTGTGCCTTGGAAAGGTTATGCTTCAGTAAATCCATCACCTCATCACGTTGTAACATGAATTTCTCTAACAATTCATTGGAACTACTGCCCAATGCATAGCGCACCAGAGTAGGAGGCTCCCGACCATAAAGGGCCTGAAAGGGGGTCATGCCCACCGATGTCTGATAGCCAGTGTTATACCAGTATTCGGCCCACAAAAGTAGAGGAAACCATTCATGGGGGCTGTCAGCTACGAAACAACGTAAATACTGCTCAATACATTTATTCAAAGCCTTGGATTGTCCATCCGTTTGAGGATGGTATGCCGTGCTCATAGACAAGGTCGTCCCTTGCAACCTGTGGATCTCCTTTCAAAAGGAATTCATGAACCTGGGATCTCTATCAGTAATTATGATTTAAGGGTGGCCATGGAGGCGAATGATTTCTGAAACAAAGGCAATGGCCAGAGCCTGAGCAGTAAATGTTGATGGAAGTGCAATGAAGTGACCATACTTTGATAGTCGATCCATAACCGTCATAATGGTTGCTTTTCCTTTGGAGCTCGGTAAGCAAGTAATAAAGTCCATAGTAATCTCTTCGAACACCAACCTTGGCACAGGTAAAGGCTGCAACAAACCAGCTGGCTGCTTAAATTGGTCTTTCATTTGTTGGCACACCTGACAAGCAGCCACGAAGGCCTGGACATCTTTTCTCATTCCCTTCCAAGAAAAATTGGAAGAAAGACGATGAAATGTGCGAGCCAAACCTGCGTGACCCCCAACCAGTGAAGAATGAAATTCTTCAAGTAATTGTAATCGAAGAGAGGAGTCAGATGGTACTACCAATCGTCCACAGAATAGCACAAGTCCTTCTCGGAAGGAAAAGTCTGCTACTTCTTCAGCAGAAGCATATATTAGTTGCTGCAACTTCAAAAGTTCAGGATGAGACTGATTTATTTTTTGCAACTCTGTAACTATGTCAAATTGACGACCCGAAATTGCTAGAAAAGAAACTGCCGGGGTCCATGATAATGCATTTGCTGCCAAGTTATTTTTTCCCAGGCTTGTAGAGTATTTTGTAATCATACCCCACCAATTTACTAAGCCAATGTTGTTGTTCAGGGGTTTGAATTACTTGATTTGGGAGATTCTTCAGTGCTTGTTGATCTGTATAAATGATGAATCTTCTCCCAAGTAGATACCGTCTCCATTTGCTAACCGCTTGGGTTTTGGCAAACATTTCTCGGTGATAAGTTGAAGCTTTTCTCATGCGGGTGCAAAGTTTGTGGCTGTAATAAGCAATGGGATGACCTTGCTGGGACAGGACAGCCCCTACCCCGGTACTTGAAACATCTGTGTCCATATGAAACTCCAATGAAAAGTCTGGTAAGGCAAGGACCGATGTGGAACCTAAAGCCTTCTTGAGTATCTCAAATGCAGCTTGGGCTTTATCAGACCAGTTAAATGGTTCGTTGCAAAGCACATCAGTCAAAGGCCCCACAATAGAAGCATAATGTTGAATGAACCGCCGGTAGTAGCCTGCTAGGCCCAAAAAACTACGGACCTCTTTGACATTTCGTGGCCTAGGCCATTGTAAAATTGCCTCAATTTTGCTGGGTTGACTGCTAACCCTTCCTTGGAAATAACATGCCCCAAATAGTCAATTTTGGTTTGCCCGAATACACACTTGGACTCCTTGGCTACCAACTTGTGTTCTCTGAGTAATTGTAGGACCAATTCCAGGTGCTCCAAGTGTAATTTCTACGACCCGCTGTATATAAGAATGTCGTCGAAGAATACCAAAATAAACCGACGAAGATGAGGTTTAAAGATAGAGTTCATGGTGGCCTGAAAAGTTGATGGCGCATTGGATAAACCGAATGGCATGACCAAGAATTCATAATGACCCTCATGTGTTCGAAAATCTATTTTTGGGACATCGTCAGGCCTTACCCGAATCTGGTGATAACCAGATAATAAATCTATCTTTGAAAAATAACGAGATCCATGAAGCTCATCAAACAGGTCATCTATGGTTGGCATGGGAAATCTATCTCGGACAGTGATGGCATTAAGCGCTCGATAATCTA
>MU738808.1:78711-106459 GCA_026770625.1 Nicotiana glauca | reverse complement strand
AAACACACACACACACATGCAAAATAAAACATTATTAGTCACTGAGAATCTTTTGTAACCAAAAATCTATAAAATAATTGGTCAGGGTAGTTGCTTTCTATCTGGAAAGGAAAAGGATTGCTTACCAACTGAACGTCTTTTAATATGTACTGCTTGAGTATTTCTGATAGGAATTAGCTATCTGAGAACTGTTCAAGGTTCATGGATTTTGGAAATTGTTCCTTTATCAGATACTACTACTGTGAAATTATTTTATTTTATCTCTTGTGGAATATTCCCATTAGGCTATAGGCCTGCATTCGGTCCTAATTATATTCTTTATTCCAGTTTGCTGATTATTACCACTGCGAACTTGAACGAAGCTATTTTGCCAAAGGAGATAATATCAATTTGCGGAGTTGGATTTCAAACATTGTGTTTCCCAATCTCAAGACTGTTAAGATTGACGGCTGCAGGGATGAATGTTCGAAAGTGTGGTCCAAAGCTGGTGATAAGCTTTTCATACTCTCGAAGTTTCTTCTAAAGAATGCAGTGACTTTGAAGAAGTTTGTTATCGTAACAAAGAGAAGAATATGCGGGTTATGTTATGAGAGTTGTGTCCCTCAATATTTATCACGATTAGTTAAGAATTTGTTTAGACAGCCAAAGATCATCTATAACCTTTGTGATTATTTACCAAGACTCTGCTCAGGATGACTAGACTGGAAGTGGTTTTGTTTCGGCATACTAGAAATGTCACCTTAGATCGTAGCTTTTAATTTACTGCTGATGTAATTTTGAACTTGTGGCATACCAAATGTGGAGGATGCTTGGTTTCTCATGAAGCCGTTGTTTGTCACACTCTAGACATTGCGTATGCACTAGTAATTTTCTTGCAACTTTTGTGTTCCTGTAAGTGTCAAGATCGGCATGCCTACAAGCCACATGTTTTCTGTATAATTAGGCTCATGAAAAAGCTGTGTGTTGCTTCCTTTGTTAATAGCATCAAGACTCTATAACAGGGGGAGGCTTCTCTTTTTGGCCTTTTTGTTTAAAAGAAATGTCTGACTGTTTATTTACAGTATTGATGAGGAAGAAACAGCCAAATGGAAACAGCAACTAACTATGGCTCTTGGCCGAGACAACGCCCTAGGCGTAGGGGAGATCAGAGCAACAGGGAATAAGTAATAATCTGTAGCATTGTATTTGAGGCTTAAGTGCTGTTGAACGCTTATACTTGAGTTTATGCTCATAATAAAGACTGTTTAATTACACCTAATTGCTTGATTTCCCTGAATCTTCATTCCTCAGGCAGATTGAATGTCTTGAACAACTTACTAGGGGTTGCGAAAATTGTGGATAGTCGGACACACAGATTTCTTGATAAATGCCGTGCGGAAGAGTTTGAGGAGGACTTATGTACTTCATTATGTTCTTACTATAAATTGACACAACTTCTCCGCTACAGGTGTGACTGCATTTCTTTTCATCAAACACCATGGGTCCAACTTTACCAGCAGGTATCCAAATGCTTCTTCAGTAATTCTTGCATTTTAAATATAATAGGTCATAATAGCATAATTCCCCGAGATGTGATCTCAAAGCCAATACAAGTGAATCATTTGGGAGGTCACAGATGGGCAGAAGTACTAGGCCATAGAACCTTAAAAACCCAACAGGTAAAGACGAGCTAGGCATCTATTGTGTAATTCTAAATAGCTCATTTAAAACTTATACAAACAAAAAAAGGTTAAAATGACAACTGAAATCCACCTGACTATAGCAGATTTTCTGATATACTGTCCATCGAGACATGTAAATAAATCGTGCAAACTTGGAGGTAGATAACCCCAATAATGGTCACCTACATAATTTGAGCAACATTGTACGAGAAATTGAGTACTAGTGCTAGTTTTCCATTAGGTTACTTGTAGGATGCTGCAATTTTATAGATGACTTTAGGCTTACCATATGATTACTTTGTTTAGGTCTGATTTTTATAAGATCTTTCCTTGCATTTTTCTTGTGATAGACACTTTAGGATGATGACATTTGAGTGAAGCCACTGTTAGTCTTCTTTGTTGTGACTTTCTTATGGTTGCTGGTGGCTGGAGCCTGGAGTCATAAGTTAGCTTGTTGAAATCTTAGTTTCTTTCAGGAATATTTCACAAGGATAACAGAATGTGAAAAGAGTTATAATCATCTCTTGGTGCGTATGATGTTTATTTGGATGTGATCTGAGGCGAATAAAGGACTATTTGAATGTGGTAGAAAATGTCCTAGATTGAATGATTTTGTCAGCATTGCTGATGGTTCTTGAAGACTTAATGTGTTGTTTCTATTTCAGGGCAGCTACTAATTATACTAAGGCCAAATACATAAATGGTCCCTTTTAAGTTGTCTACAACGATCAAATAGATTTGTGGGACTACACTGGGTTTTTTGTTGTTGTTGTACAACGATCAGATAGATACCTCAACTGAACCCATTACGAAATAGACACTTCTTCTGTACTGAAGTGCGACCTAACGGATTACTCTCTTACCATTAGACCAAAGTCCTCAGAGCAGACATCCTACTGTTGTTTAAGCAAATCGTTATGTTTGAGGCTTAGAATGCTGTTGAATGCTTTAAAATGAGCACTTGTGTCCAAGAAGCATGATATTAGTCGAGTATGCGAGAAGATTAGTAGCTTGAAGAAGACTATATTTGTTGTGTTAAAGGATCAGAATAATGGGATTACAAAGTTGAATTCTGATGGGCGGAGTTGCTGAAGAAATAGATCAGATAGAGAATCGGGTGCAAAATCGATTCGACCAACTTGGGGCCCTTTTATTGAAGGTTCCCAGGGAGAATCTAGCTGATAATGGTTACCTGAATTCTCTATAAAGTTTTACTTGATTATTGAATATATAACTTTGCTTAACTATAGATCCCTGTAAAATTGTACAGTATTTTGTTTTTGCTTGCTTATATTTTCTGGTCTTTTGGTGGCTATTTAAAGTCACCAACTGTGGTGAATTTTCTTGCAACTTTTGTTTCCCTGGAATTGTCAAGAGCCGAGATCGGCAAACCAACAAGCCACATGTTTTTTGCTAGTAATTAGACTCATGAAATGCTGTATTTTGGTTCCTTGATTCCTTTGTCAATTCCATTAAGATTACATAATAGGGAGACTCTGTTCTCTTTTTGGCTCTGTCTTGCAAGGAAGAGGCCCCCTGCTGGTTGGTTAGCAAATGTACCATAAATAAGATGCATTATCACCACAATCCAAATAAATTACTGTTAGTTTCTTTGTTGTGATTTTCTTATGGCTGCCGGTAGTTACTATCTGTCCAAATTTACTTGTCCATTATTGATTTGGCACGCCCATGGAGGAATAATAATAATAATAATAAGATAATTTTCCTATGTTACCTCTATTTACTATAAGTCAACTAAATATTTGAAATCATTAAACATATTTATGCAACCGACTAATAATTCCTTCAAGTTTCCAACCCCAATAATACTCTGCTGTATTCCCTACAAAAAATTAGAGCAAAAAATTTCATCCTTTTTCATCTTAATGGAGAGACGTTCCTGATGCCATTTACTCCCCGGGTCCAATATAAGTGATTTTTTGGATGTCTTCAGAAATTCACCTTTTAGCATTATTTAGCAATAAAATTGACCATATTAACCTTTACTATCTCACATAAACACTCCTAACACATTCCAACGCTATTTACTCCAAGGACAATGTAGGAAAAAAAATAATTAATTCATTCTTGAAATCTGGAAAAATCACTTATTTTGGACCACAAAAAAGGCCAAAAAATCACTTAATTTGGACCGGAGGGAGTATTAGCTATTGGAAAATCAACTTTGACTAATGTAAATTCATAATTGTTTGGCTCAAAAGTTATAGATATACTTTGCAAGCTTAAAAACAATCAAAAGTAACAAATATTACCTAGAGATATAAAAATAAAATTATTATTGTAGATCTGATAGAGTAAAATGATGATATGAGCTCAAGAGAAAGTATTCGTTTGAGATAGAGATAGAGAGAGAATAGGAGAAGAATGAGAGAGTTGTATTATTCAAGAATAACACTGATGTCTTTTACAATGGGTCTCCTTTATATAGTAGGAGACCTTCCTCGAAATAATCAAAACAAAAAAGGTACAACAAGTAACGTCTACTTAGTGGAGATATTGAGCTTTAAACGACGTCGCCTTTATCCCCACGTCCAAGTCGTACCCTTACGGTAGTAGACGTATACCCATTGGGCGTGCCCATTGGCGTAGAGACGTTGGCGGTCAAATTTGACCCTATACAGTTAGTCCCTCCGTTCGTTGGAGACGTATTCGATAGGCGTCTTCGATGGACGGAAACGCGAACCTCGTCCTAGGAGAATTTGACCTCGACCTGGGCAACATGGAGGAGGTAAAATGTATAAAGTTGTTGAGCCGCTGACACATGGCTTCCTTTTTTGGAATGACGTCATCGCTCGTATGCGTCATGATTATACTTGCTCCCGAGGCGGTTCAGAGATTGATGTGACGTTTTGGTTTCCCACGCACGTTTTGAATCATGACTCTTCGATTCTTGTGCAACCTAATCCTATAAATAGGGGAGAGGTTCAATCCGATTCATCTTTCGAACCTTGGGAAAACACTTTCTGGTTTATTTCTTTGCCTTTCTTTCTTGTAACCATTATTTCGTGTGAGACTCCTCCACTTCCTTAAAGTTATATTTCTCGCCATTAGTGCCTTACTTCCCAAATAGAATCAACATGGTAAAACGTCAATAAGGCGGTAAAAAGAGCAAAGGCATCGACCCGTCTAGGGTTCCACCTTCCTCTGGCGGTGAGGAGGAGGAAGTGAAAAAGGCCCTCGTCCCCCTTACTGTGAACAACGTCCTCCCAAAAGAGATGCATATTCGAAAGGACTTTCAAACGAAAAGTCCAGCCCTTCCCTGGGAGCATAGCGATTTATTGCAATCTCACCTAGACGACCTTCAAGCGACGCACCACATTCTGGACCGTGTAGAAATGGTTCCGGCCGGGATGGACTATGCCAATGTGCATAGGCCCGGGCACTGTATATTTTATGAGTACCCGTTTTTGATCGGTTATATTCTCCCAATCTACCCTCTAGCGGAGGAGCTTTGCCGATTTTTCAATATGTGTCCGGCTCAGCTAACTCCCTACACCTTGAAGGTGTGTAGGATCCTGACTACGTACGCAGCTAAGGCTGAGTGCGACGTCTCAATTCATCATCTCTTACAGTTATTCAGCCCTGGTTACCTGAGGGGTACCATGTTGCAATTAAAAAGCCGTGGCACTAAGGGTTTGGTAGTTAGGGCTGACGACAAGGCCAATCGCCACTTCTGGCGTAGGTACTTCTATATCAGAACGGCGCACATGGTGTCGAACCCCGAAGGATTCCCGGAAAGATGGAACCCAGAACGTGAGTACCACTATTTGCAGAATTCGTGACTGTTCGTAACTTTGACTATTCGGCCACTGTAACTTCTTTCTTTTCTTTTCTTTGTAGCGAGGGATTCTCCACCCCAGTTTATTGATAATATTAAATCGTGGGTGGGAAGATTGATACCTTATGCGGAGGAATGCCACACCTAGGTTGCGTTTCTATAACAGTACGGCCCGTCAGGTAATTCTTCGGCCTTGGTTTGGAAGCTCCTTTAGTTTTTGTTGTCTGACTTACTCGTGTTGGCAGGTCGGAGCGCCCCCAAGAAGAAGAAGGACATTGTCGCCTCGCCCAGGGCGGAGACTGACTCTGATGGCGAAGACATGCCTCGTGGCTCGTTCGGTGATGGCGCTCCAGAGGTTCCTTAGCAGGAGGTTGCGCCTATGGCGGCATCCGCAAGTGACGCAACTCCTTCAGTACCATCTCCACGGCCCATGAAGGAGACTTCTGAGGGTGAGGAGCCACCAGAAAGAAAGAGACGGCGGTTGATAACGGGCAAGGGGATAGCGACTGGAGATGAGGAGGTAAATGAACGGGCTTTAAGGCCGACGCTATTCGCTCTGGGAGGTGGGCTCCCCAAAGGGAAGTTGTTGCCGACTCCAGCCCAGCCCGTATTCCGGAGAGTGGTTCTTCGGCCGCCGTTGGAGGAGTGGGCGATGGTGGCGCAGGGGCGGAGACTGATGCCGCCCGTGGAGATGCAGATGGGTTGGCGAGGGGTCCAGCCCATGTGGAGATGGCGGCGGGTAGGTCCAACCGCCGAATTATAATCCCAGGGGGGTATAACCTGTTACAACACAGCGAGCAGGCCGCAGCAGATATGACCCTATTATGCGCGGCCGCTGAGCGTGAAATGTTAAAGGATGTTAGTGACGGGGACCTATCTCGAAGGATTGCTGGCGCGGCCTTGCAGGTAGCTTTCAGTTTTCTTTGTGTGTCGTAAGGCTAACTGTGATACGTACTGACTTGCTTTTCCTTTTTTTCTTCTCCTTTTTAGACTCTCATTTTGGAAGTGGAGAGGAGGCGGCGGTCGCATAAGAAGGCAACCACTTTTAACAAGATGGCGAAGAAATATCAACGGTGCCGTGCCAAGCATCGGGCGCTAGCGGACCTACTTAAGCAGGACCCAGAATTTCGGGTGTTCCGTGAGGGCCTTGAACAGTCGGAGGCCTAATTGAAACGGAGGGTGGCCGAACTGGAGCAAGTCGACGAGCAGTTGATGGCTGCTTTGGCTCGGAACATTGAGTTGGAGACTCTTCTTCAATCGAAGGAAGAATAATTGGAGGTTAGCCGTGGGGTAGCGGCGGAAGCTGCTGATCTACGGACCAAGGTCGCTGCTTTGATCGCCGAACTTGATGCCAGGGCGGCTGAAATTGAAGTCCTTAAGCGGACTGCTACACCAAGGCCTGATGAGGATGCAAATCGTGAGGCGCATGATATGTGGGTGTACGGTGAGGCCAGATTGGTCGTATTCGAAGAGTTCTTAGCTGCGGGTCGAGCCACAAAGGCGGAGGTTCAGGAGCAACGATGCATAGCCCGCGAAACTTGTGGGTATAGTTCTGATTCCCCAGACCGGGCGGGTTATACCTCTGAAGACGTCAACCGTCTAGAGTACGGCTCTTGTATCTCTGCGACTTATAACCCCGGGGGCGGCGATGAACAAAATGGCGATCAGGCGGGGAACAAAGAGCAGAATGGCAGTCGCGCAGGGGATGATGGGCGTAGAGGCGAAGCCTCTTAGTATTTGTATATATTTTTGTTTTGTTGTATTTTGGAATGTAAATGGGACCTTTTGTAAGGTCGGGTGTACATGTATTCTTTGAATGATAATGAAAGTCATATTTTTGCTGCCATTTTTTTCCTTTTGTATTTTTTACTTTCGGCACTTCGTCTCCACAGAGCGGGTGCTCACTTGTAAGATTTTCAATATGTTTCTCGAACGTTGTCTGTGTTATCCGCCGATAGGATATGACTTTGACGCTAAATAGTGGTGGCTTTAGCCGATAATGGCATCATTTCGATTGTTATCTGGGTGCCCTTTGTTGTAATCAAATAGGGTTGGCGACCGTAGGCGACGATGGCCTTGGCCATAAGCGGGGCGATGGCCTTAGCCATGTACGTAGCTTCGACTGTCGTCGAATCACTTGTTCATCATAGTCGAGCTGGGTCGACTTGTTGACGACGATGGCCTTAGCCATAATATTGTTGATGGCCTTAGCTATGCACGTAATTTCGACTGCTGTCGAATTACCTGTTCGTCGTTGTCGAGCTGGGTCGACTTGTTGGCGACGATGGCCTTATCCATAATATTGTTGATGGCCTTAGCCATGTGTGTCACATTGACAGTCTTCGAGTTACTTGTGTATTGTAGTCGATCTAGGTTGACTTATTGACGTCGATGGCCTTATCCATAGACGTAATTTTGACTGTTGTCGAATTACCTGTTCGTCCTAGTCGAGCTGAGTCGACTTATTGACGTCGATGACCTTAGCCATAATATTGTTGATGGCCTTAGCCATGTACATAACTTCGACTATCGTCGAGTTACTTGTTCGTCGTAGTCGATCTGGGTTGACTTATTGACGTCGATGGCCTTAGCCATGCACGTAATTTTGACTGTTGTCGAATTACCTATTCGTCGTAGTCGAGCTGAGTCGACTTATTAACGTCGATGACCTTAGCCATAATATTGTTGATGGCCTTAGCCATGTACGTAACTTCGACTGTCGTCGAGTTACTTGTTCGTTGTAGTCGAGCTAGGTCGACTTATTGACGTCGATGGCCTTAGCCATGCACGTAATTTCGACTGTTGTCGAATTACCTATTCGTCGTAGTCGAGCTGAGTCGACTTATTGACATCGATGACCTTATCCATAATATTGTTGATGGCCTTAGCCATGTACGTAACTTCGACTGTCGTTGAGTTACTTGTTCGTCGTAGTTGAGCTAGGTTGACTTATTGACGTTGATGGCCTTAGCCGCTTTGTATTTTGGAGATGGCCGTAGCTGTTTGCTCGTTGGAGATGGCCATAGCCGTTTGCTCGTTGGAGATGGCCGTAGCCGTTCATACATTGGAGATAGCTGTAGCCGTTCATACATTGAAGATGGCCGTAGCCACTCATACATTGGAGATGGCCGTAGCTGTTCATACATTGGAGATGGCCGTAGCCGTTTGCTCGTTGGAGATGGCCATAGCCGTTCATACATTGGAGATGGCCGTAGCCGTTCATACATTGAAGATGGCCATAGCCGTTTATACATTGGAGATGGCCGTAGCTGTTCATACATTGAAGATGTCCGTAGCCATTCATATATTGGAGATGGCCGTAGCCGTTCATATATTGGATATCATGCTAGTCCAGTCCCTTTGTCATGCCAGTCAGGAGGGCGTATTGAGTGGCTGGTGTGATAAACTTACTTCGCAAGTATCTCCAGGTGCCCCCTCATTAAAAACCTCCCCGAGAAAACACAATTGGGACAAAACTCGGATAAGGGAAAAAGAGTGCGACTCGGGAGGCGCCTTTCAGAAGTGGAAATGCTTGAGGTGGGCGATGTTCCAATTGTTTTGGAGCGTCTTTCCTTCCATTATTTCTAATTGAAATGCTCATTTACTTGCTTCTGCTGTGATTTTGTAGGGTCCGTCCCAGTTGGCGCCCAACTTTCCTTCGCTTGGGTCTTTTGACGCCAACGTTTTGGCTTTGAGGACGTAGTCCCCCACTTTGAGTGGTCGTATTTTGGCCTTCTTGTTGTAGTACCTTTCGACTTGTTGTTTCTGAGCCACCATTCTTATGTGGTCCATTTCTCTTCTTTCCTCGGCCTCATCGAGGTCTTGAAGTCTGTTCATGTCGTTCTCTGCTCCGCTTGTATGTGAATACCTCAAGCTTGGTTCACCGACTTCGACCGGTATGACCGCGTCGGTTTCGTAGACCAGTGAGTACGGTGTTTCTCCTGTGGAGGATTTGGGTGTGGTCCGGTGTGCCCATAACACTTCCGGTAGTAGCTCGGGCCATAGCCCTTTGGCGTCCTCGAGTTTCTTCTTCAGTATGTTTAGTATTGTTTTATTGGACGACTCTGCTTGGCCGTTGGCGGAAGGGTGGTATGGCGTGGAGAGTATTCGCTTAATATGCCATTTGTCGAAGAACTCTGTTGTCCTCTGGCCGATGAACCGTCGTCCGTTGTCACAACTGATTTCTTTAGGGATGCCGGAGCGACAGATGATATTCTTCCATATTAAGGCGATGACTTCCTGTTCGCGTATTTGGGCGTACGCACCTGCTTCCACCCACTCGGAAAAATAGTCAGTTAAAACTAACAGAAATCGTACCTTTCCTCGTCCCGCTGGTAGGGGACCGACTATGTCCATTCCCCATTTGATGAAAGGCCATGGGGAAGTGACTGAGTGAAGTGGTTCTCCTCGTTGGTGTATTATGGGGGCATAATTTTGGCATTGTTCGCATCGGCGAACATATTCCGCTGCGTCTTTTTTCATAGTGGGCCAGTAATAGCCGGCCCATATTATGCAGCACACGAGAGCGCGGTTACCTGTATGGGCGCCGCAATGACCTTCGTGTACCTCTTCGAGTACTGGCCACATTTGTTGCGGCCCTAGACACTTGGCTAGGGTTCTTCCAAACGTCCTTTTGTAGAGCTCGGTTTACCAGGCAATACCGGGCGGCCTATACGCGGAGCTTCTTGGCTTCTTTTTTGTAGAGTGGGAGTGTTCCATCCTGCAGATAGGATACAAATTGGTTGCGCCAGTCCCAAGTCAAATTTAAAGAGAGTACCTCGGTGTGATCAATGGCTGAATGGAGGAGGGTGACCACGCTTTCTTTGTTGAAGTTTTTAGTGGCTGCGGCCAATTTTGCTAGACCGTCTGCTTCAACGTTCCGTGCTCTCGAAACTTGTTTGAAGCGGCACTCGTCGAACTTGGTCATTAACCTGTGGATTTCGGACTGGCATTTTTGTAACCTCTGCTCCTTGATTTGGTAAGTCCCGGTGACCTAGTTCACCATGAGTTGAGAGTCGCAATGGAGAACGAGTCGTCGAGCTCTATACTTGATGGCTAGTTTCATACCTGCAATAACAACCTCGTACTCGGCCTCGTTGTTAGTCATCTCGGGGCATCGTATGGACTAGCAAATTATTTCGCCCATGGGGACCTCGAGAACGAGTCCCAGTCCCGATCCCAAGGCATTAGCGGTGCCATCAGTGTAAAGAGTCCATAGGTCGGCGTTGGAGGGGACACGACGTGCCTCTAATTCCGCCTCTGGTAGTATCTCTATGTTGAAGTCAGCTATAAAGTCGGCAAGTACTTGCGACTTGATGGTGTTTCTTGGGTGATAAGAGATATCGTGCTCGCTGAGATCTATGGCCCATCTGGCGAGTCTGTCTCATAACTCAGGCTTATGTAGGATGCTTCTTAAGGGGAAGGTCGTCACTACTTTTATGGGATGGCATTGGAAATAGGGTCGGAGCTTCCGTGAAGCTACAACCAATGCCAAAGCTAATTTTTCAAGGTGTGGATACCGTGTTTCGGCGTCCACTAAGGTTTTGCTAATATAATAAATAGGAGATTGCGTACCTTCATTTTCACGAACCAGGACTGCGCTGACGGTGACCTCGAATACGACCAAATATACCAGCAGGGGCTCGCCTGGATTTGCTTTGGCCAGCAGTGGTGGCGAAGATAGGTATGCTTTCAATTTTCTTAAGGCCTCGATGCATTCCTCATTCCACTGTATCCCATTGTCCTTTCTCAGCACATTGAAAAGCTTATGGCACCTATCGGAGGATTGTGAGATGAACTTGGATAGGGCGGCTATTCGCCCCGTCAGCTTTTGCACCTCCTTTTTGCAGTTCAATATCTCAGGTATTGCGTCTATCGCCTTGATCTGATCTGGATTGAACTCGATACCTCGTTGTGATACAAGAAACCCCAAGAATTTTCCTGAGGCCACGCCGAAGGCGCATTTATCGGGGCTCAGTTTCATCCCGTACCTTCTCAATATCCCGAAGGCTTAATCTTTTAGATGGTCGATGTGCTCCTCTTTTCTTGTCGACTTCACCAGCATATCATCGATATAGACTTCCATACTCTTACCGAGCTGCTCTTTGAACATTTTGGTGACCAGTCTCTGGTATGTAGCCCCTGCATTACCTTGTAGTTGTAAGTCCCTTGGTGGGTGATGAAAGTTGTCTTCTCCTGATCCTCCTCGGCCATCATGATTTGATTGTAGCTGGATTAGGCATCTAGGAAGCTCAACAGTTCATGTCCTGCAGTGGCGTCGATCAATTGGACGATGTGGGGTAGTGGGAATGAATCCTTGGGGCATGCTTTGTTCAGATCAGTGAAATCCACACACATTCTCCACTTCCCGTTTTTCTTTTTGATCATGACGACATTGGCGACCCACTGGGGGTACTTTGATTCTCTAATGGAGCCGTTGGCCAGTAACTTGTCTACTTCCTCACTGACCGCTTCATTGATAGCAGCGTCGAATTTTCTCCTTATTTGCCATACGGGCGGATGTAATGGATCGACATTCAGCTTGTGGGTGGCGATGTCTCGCGGGATTCCTGGCATATCTGAATGGGAAAAAGCGAACAAATCTGCGTGGTTAGTTAGGAGTTCACGATACTTACTTGGGTTGGCGAGGCCGTGCCCGATGTAGGCTTTCTTCGTAAGGTTGGTTTCTTCTAGTTGGACTGGGTCGAGATCTTCGACCGTTGTTTTACAGGCCTCCACGACGTCAGGGTCTCTAATGGCGTCCGTTGTCGGGTTGACTTTAGTCCCCGACAAGGCTAATTGCTATGCCTCCGCACTCGCCCCCTTTAGTTGTTGGGTGTGGGCGTAATCTTGAGCTATTTTGTAGCATTCTGCGCGGTGCGTGGCTCGCCTCGAAAGCTGAATACTCCCCATGGGGTGGGGAATTTGATCACTTGGTAAAGGCTTGAAGGGACCGCTCGCATGACGTGTATCTACGGGCGTCCTATGATGACGTTGTACGTCGTTTCCTGGTTCATCACGTGGAAAGTTGTTTCCAACGTGAATCCTCCCGCTAAGACGGGCAGTGCTATTTCTCCGGATGTCTGTTCCACTTCATTGTTAAAACCAGTTAGTGTTATGCAGCACGGTATTACCCTATCCTCGAGTCCCATTTGTACGAGGACCCTTGGGTGGATAATACATGCGCCAATTCCTTCATCGATCATGACTCTTTTAATATCCGTATCATCGATACGTAAAGTGATAACTAAAGCATCATAATGAGGGAAAGACAAACTGTCAGCATCAGACTTATCGAAGATGATACTATCTTCGAAGTCGTCATACTGTTCATGGGCGATGGTCCGCTTCAGTCTGTGTGTGGTGGCGAACTTGACATGATTGATCACTGAGTCGTCGCCGCCTCCGACGATCATGTTTATCGTGCGTGCTGGGGAAGGCGGATTTGGCAGCCCGTGGGGTTATTCCCGTCCGCGTGCAAAGTTTATTTTCCCTTTGTCACTAAGTAATTCCCTCAGGTATCCCTAGTTCAGCATCCTGACCACCTCTTGCCGTAGGCTTATGCAGTCTTCGATTTTGTGTCCCCGTTCCTGATGGAACTCACATAGGACATTTGATTTCCTTGTGGCAGGGTCTGATTTCATCTTCTGCGGCCACTGCACCTTGGTGCCCATCTTCTCCAGTGCATACACTATTTCTGAAGGAGACACACAAAAGTTATATGGGCGGATAATAAAGGGGGCGTACCTCTTTCGTTTCGGAGTGGGGCGACGTGTCGCTGTAGCGCGTCCGTATGCCTCGGTGGCGGATTGGAGGATCTGGTGTATGGTTGATGTCAGTCTCTGTTGGAGCGTGGGAGTTGTTCTCGCCGTCCTTCATTGTGTCGATCTCTCCTTGTTTCTGAGTGTATCGCTGTTAGCCGTTGGGTCGGCCCAATGAGATCGTCCTCGTCCGCTCGTACCTCGGCGCAATAGGCGTTGTGGATTTCCTCCCATGTGGTAGGGGGATATTTCATGAGGTGGCTCAGTAGCTTCTTGGTTGCCCTCGAACCATCCATGCTTAGCCCGTTCTGGAAAGCGGCGACTGCCATACCTTCCGATATGTTTGGTAGACTCATCCTTACCCTGTTAAACCTTGCTAGGAAGTCCCTGATTCCCTCTCCTGTGGTTTTCCTGACGGCGAAGATGTCGTTGACCCTGACCTCCACTTTCTTCGCACCTACATGGGTTGTGACGAACTTATCCGCCATTTCCTCGATCGTTGATATCGCCTTACCCGGTAGCTGGGAGTACCATGTTAAGGCCCCTCCCGTCAACGTCTCGCCAAACTTCTTCAGCAATACTGATGGTACCTGTTCTTTTGATAGGTCGTTTCCCTTCACAGCACTGACGTAATGGATCAAATGATCCTCGGGATCTATGGTTCCGTCATATACCTTCAAGTAGGGTGGCATCTTGAAGGTTTTGGGATAGAGTAAGGGGCAGCTTCCTCAGTGTATGGTTTTTCAACGAACCTTCCCACGTTGCGTTTTGGTAGCAACTTGGGAGCACCGGGGATCTTGTCGACCCTCTCCTGATGTTCCTTCATCTGATCGCAGAACGCCTTGTTTTCATTTTCCATTTCTTCCTTCTTCTTTAGGATGGCTGTCAGCGTGCCATCGTTGGTCTGTGCCTCAATGGGTTGGTTATTTACTCGTGCAACCTCAGGTTCGCCCATGGCAGCAGTGGTGCCTACCGTTGGTACACGCCTGACGTTACTTTGCGGTGACTTCTCAACCAAGCCACTTAGAGTGCTTGTTAGCCACTCTTCCAGTAGCTTTTTAACCACCGAGGGTGCTTCCTTAGTTGCAGATGTGGAAGCTCCTTTTTCGTGCAAGATCTTCAGATCTTCAGATGGGGAAGATGAGATCTCTGCACCTGGTGTGATGCTAGGGGTTGCATTCAGGATGCCATCGTCAATGGCCTCGTTGAGAGGACCAAGGAGATTGGCTGTGACACCCACTATAGCTTTCGATCTTGTATTATTTTCGGCCGTCTTTTGTTTTCGTGTGGTGTAGAGAAAGGTAGTTGGTTGATCTCTAGGTGGATACTATGATTTTGATTCTCGAAATCCCCACAGATGACGCCAAATTGTTTGGCTCAAAAGTTATCGATATACTTTGCAAGCTTAAAAACAATCAAAAGTAAGAAAGGGTAAATTGTAATCAAATATAATAGACCTAGAGATGTAAAAATGAAATTATTATTGTAGATCTGATAGAGTAAAATGATGATATGAGCTCAAGAGAAAGTATTCGTTTGAGATAGAGATAGAGAGAGAATAGAAGAAGAATGAGAGAGTTGTATTATTCAAGAATAACACTGATGCCTTTTTACAGTGTGAATGTCTCCTTTATATAGTAGGAGACCTTCCTCGAAATAATCAAAACAAAAAAGGTACAACAAGTAACGTCTACTTAGTGGAGATACTGAGCTTTAACGACGTCGCCTTTATTCCCACGTCCAAGTCGTACCCTTATGGTAGTGGACGTATACCCATTGGGCGTGCCCATTGGCGTAGAGACGTTGGGGGTCAAATTTGACCCTATACAATAATGTTGGGAAATGAGTTAGAAAATGGTAAAAGGGTAAAACATGTATAAAATGGAAAATTATTGGTTTTTCAAACGTTAGACAAATAAAAGTGAACACGGACAAGTAAATTTAAATGGAGGGAGTGTTAAATTGCACAGAATTCTTACCTCATCTTTCCTTTAAAATCAACCTTTCTGCAGTCATAAGGGCTGATTCTTTTCAAGAATCTGATCGTAGGATTTCCAAACCCAAGTAAATGCGAACTGGTATTTAGAATTTTCAAGCCTATTTTCACTATTTGAAGAAGGAATATTTAAATTAAAACAATTTATATGTATTTCATGATTAAACCGAAGGACTAAAAGAAAATATGATTGCTCCATATCTGAGTTCATTGTGCAGGAGACAACAGAGGCCGCATTCTTAAAAAGTGTAATTTCATCAGACATTCTAGTCAAAATTCCCATGCAGTTTCGTTGCCTATCTCTCTTAGTTACTAAAGTTTTCAACACTTGCATTAATCATGTCAACAAAATTTCAACTAAAACCAAGACATACGCTACTCTATTTGATCCATCTAAAATTGGTCCTATCACCATATTTAGACCCGTTTAGCCATGAAATTTTTTCACCGTTTTTTGAAAGTTTTTACTTTTTTTTTAAATCAATATTTCGCCATAAATTTTTTTAATTTTCATCTTGAAGATGAATTTTGTAATGTTTCGAAAATTTGAAAAATTCTAAAAAATTATTTTCCAAAATTTTCACTCAGACTACTCACAAAAATTAAAAAAAACACAAAATTATATTCATGTCCAAACACAACTTTAATTTTCAAATATCATTTTCACTTGATTTTTTTTTTTTTTTGACTTTTTTCTTGAAATTTTATAATTGTTATGTCCAAAGGCCCACTAAATTGGTTAGCTGGTACCCAACTTGATAGTGTAAACATTTTATAGTTCCAAGTATGTTTATCACCTATAGTTTTGAGGCAGACAAATTAGAAACTATGTACTTGAAGTTGAGAAGTCTTCATCCGGTACAGTTTAATTGATTTTTTTAGCTGTCATATTATGAAATTCACTTTATTAGTTAATAATGAAATTGATCATATTAATCTTAATTTGTTCATTAAAAATATAACAAATACTTCAAAGACAACTTTAAAAAAAAAATTAATTCTTTCTTAATTAATATCCGAAAAAATTAAATATTATGACTATAGAAAAGCTAAAAATCAATTAAATTGGACCGGAGGGAACATTATGCTAGGTAACAATCTTACTTACAACAAAAATTAGGAGAGAGAAAGTGAGAGAACGGTAAAACAAGTCATAAAAAGTGTGGGAAGGGAAGAAGAAAGAGGTAACAAATCAGATTTATACATCTATTTTATTGAAGACTGGCACAAATTAAATACTACTTTGACTTGGCATTTCTCCAATATTAAATATTCCCGACGAAAATTTTCAAGTGTTTTGACTATTGAATGATTCAGGGAAGAAATGCGTTACACCTAAACGCGTTAATAGTTTAGTATAAATTTCCAAAGTAATTATCCAATGCTGAATACGCAAAGGTATTCCAGGCCAAAATTCTTTAAAATCATAATTCTAGACTCAAGATCATGGCTTCCGTCGATTTAGGGAATCCACCTAACAAACAAACAGTGGCTGTCGCCGGAGTTGAAGAAACCCTAGATCGAATCAGTCAATTGCCGGACTCACTCATAATTCAAATTCTCTCTCTTTTGCCAACCAAGGAGGCATTCAAAACCTGTATTCTATCAAAAAGGTGGCAGTATCTCTCTACTTCAGTTTATAACCTAAATTTCACTGACGCAGATAATATGCGACAAGAAGCCTTTATATCCTATGTAGACTCTGCATTAGCTCGTTGCACTTCTTCCAAAATCAAAAAATTCCAGCTTACTTTCGGTTGGCAGCGTGTTTACTGGTCGCAATACAGCCAATGGCTGGCATTTGCTGTTGAAAAACAAGTGGAACATGTTGAATTGAACTCATTTGGCGATGATTATGACATTTTCACATTGCCTCAATTCATCTGCACTTGTTCGTCGTTGATAACATTGAAATTGGTCCGTTGTGCACTTGATAAAGAAGTAATTATGGCGTGGAAGTCGCTAAAGAGCTTATTGTTGATCGATATGGTGTTAGATGGTGACGATATTGTGAAGCTACTGTCAGGTTCTCCTTCTTTGGAAACTTTGGAATTTAGTGTATGCATGGGTTTCCGTCGTCTGGAAATTAGTTCTTCAAATTTGAAGAGACTAAATATTAAAAGCTGGAGGTTGTTGGATGTCGAAGATGATCATTCCTTGGAAATTTTTGCGCCATATCTTCAGCATTTGGAGATCTCTGGAAGTATTTCTGATCTCAAGTGCAGGCTGCTAAATGTATCCTCTCTGGTCAATGCTAAAATTACTTTCAACGTTGATTGCGAAAAAGATATTCAGGATTGGAATGGATATCATGTCGATGATGCAGTGGACAGTTGTCGTGATTATCATCAATCGTTTATCATCGTCGTGCAAGATTATCTTCAAAAGTTAACTAATGTGACCAACCTTACAATAGGAACATGGTTAACAGAGGTTTGTTTATTAGTTAAAATACCTTATTTACTCTATTTGATTTTTAGCAAAAGGGGAAAGGTTTTCAGAATCAGATGCAGTTGGGAACTTTTTATGCAGATTGTACAATGCACTGGTAAATAGAGACCACTCTGAACAAGATGACAATTAATAAATTTCAGTTGCAGGATATATCTTTATAAATCATCAAATTTCTAAAGATATTTTGCCAGCTCTGATCCCTTAATATATTCGATTTTAATTTAACAGAGTATCACAACAGGGTTAAGACCATTTTCCGTAAATTAACCTACAAAGTCTGCTTAGCTGCTTACAATCTCATGTTGCAGGTCCTGTGCATGCTGCAGCTCGAAAAGCTGCCAATTCCAGAACTAAAATGCAAATATCTAACACTAGAGTTGCATTTGAAAAAGCTTAATTTGTACGGGGTAGCTAGCTTTTTGCGAGCCTCGCCTCATGTGGAGACACTCAACATAGACATGGCAACAATGAGTGTAACTTCCTGGAACTTTTTCTCCTCTGTTTACATATTCACTTTATGATGGTTTAACACCTCCCTCTCCCGTGAAGTTATTTCTAAAGTAGAATGCAAATATATCCTTGATTGTCAGAAGCTTTGCTAATGTCACTGTAAAGGTTCATGTTAATATGGTGTTGCTACCTTTGGCCATTGGCAGAATCAGAATTTTCACGAAGGAGTGTAAAAATATAAAAATTTAAATATAAGAAGAAGTCAAGGGGATTGAACATAAAATATTCATACTTTTAAAAAAAAAAGCTACCTAGCTACGCAATGCAATTTTCGGGCGAATTGACACCCCTCGGTATAAGGTGGCTCCACCACTACCTTTAGTAAATGAGCTCTGAAACAAAAAGGTTTTTGCGCTATCACTCATTTCTTGGGTTACTTATGCCATGAATCTTTAAATATGAATACCCATCCTAGTCAGCTTTGAAGTACTATTAGGACTTGTCGGTTATAAAATATTTCTTTACCACACTTCTACTATGGAACCACTTTGTCAATTTTGTGCAATTTCAATTAGGCGACATGCATTTTGTCCTGATTATATTCTCTGTCTCCAGCTTCAAGATTCCTTCTGTCACTTTAAGTTAAGACATTTGGCCGAAGGAGATAATGTTGATTTGCGGAGATGGACTTCAAGCTTTGTGTTTCCCAGCCTCAAGAATGTTAAGATTGTCAACTCCTTGGGGGTGTGCTTGAAGGATCGTTTCAAACAGGGCTGTGACAAGCTTTTCGAACTTTCAAAATTTCTGTTGACGAATGCGACTGTTTTGGAGAAGTTCTTTATCATATCAAAGACAAGAAAGTGCAGGAGATGTTCAACGGACTGTGTGTCCCGATATTTTTTTCATTTGGCTGAGAAATTGTTAGGTTGTCCAAGATCCTCCACCAATTCTGTGATTGTCTTCCAAGAGTGAGCTTTCCATGACTTGACTGCAAGTAGTTTCCTGTCGCAGGATACAAGAAATGTTGACTTATATTGAGTTTTTGATAAGCTGCTCATGCAATCATGAATCTTTAACTTCTCTATAAGTTTGTAACTAATTACCTTTTTATTATTGGCCTTACCCATGGGCCATGTGGCCTACCAAATGTTATTGTATCTTGGTTTATCATGAAGTATTTCTTTGGTGCATTTTAGATGGTGTACACAGGCATTGAGATTTTCTTGCGACTCTTGGCGAGTCACATCTTTTTATGATAGTTAGCCGCATGAAATGTTGTGTTTTACTTGCTTTGTCAATAGCATCAAGCTCTATGATTGTGTTCGCTTTTTGGCTTTTTTCTTGGAAGAAAGTGATTGGCATTGTTTGTTTACCGTAAATAGCCTTGAGCAGTTGTAATTGAGGCTTACAGTGCTGTTGAATCTTTGTGCTTGAAGTTAAGGTCGTATGATTAGATCTATCTATTTGAGTCACCTGAAATCTACATTTTTCGGGCAGATTTTTGTTGGATGGGACAGCTTACAAGGGGTTGTGAAGAACTTTTTGGAACAACAGCTCTCTTGATAAATGTCTTGAGAAATAGTTTAGTTTCTGTTTTCCCTTTGTTTAGTAGAACTACCTTTCTCGGTATGGTTGAATAGCATATCAAGAACCAATTTAGTGAACTTTGCAGAAGTGTCAGGCGCTGATGGAATCGAAGCATATTTCGTTGATTTTAGGTTACAACCGTTGGTTCCTTGGTTTATTATCCTGTATTTGTAAATAATATTTCTGAAAAGTAAAACGTTAGCGTATAAATGTAAATATAAATGAAACAGTAATTAATTCGAGCCCACTGAATTCACAGTGTTTCCTTAAGGAATTTAATCCTCTCCTTGTACCCAAGATTATGGATTATTTCCTCCCAAGATAGAACGAATTATACACTGGTGTAGCGGTACTTCAAACCCCAGTGTTTGCAAATCACACTTACGGATGCTTTGTTTGTTGTTAAAAACAATATAGAATAAAGGAGGACAACTCAGAAGTCGAATAGAAATTCTGAGAGGAAGGAATGCAATGTATAGCCGATGTTGAATTCTTACTGAAGAAGATATCAAATTGCAATTCGTTTTTCCAGTGTATACAGAGTGTATATCGAGTGTTTTTTCGGTGTGTATATCTCTCTCCAATTGCTGCTCTATTTATAGCAGTTAGTTGAGAGAGATGTACTATACACGGATTGGAATACGTCCGTTACAAAACACGAATTATATCACGTTAATATTCACTATTAACAAATAAATTTGGTGCCGAAGCCGAAGCCGAGCGACGAGGACGACAGCGCGAGACTTGCTTTCTTCCTAACTCTTTAAGAGCTATATGAAGTGCATTTGTATATAAACCTACCAACATTCTTATCCTCTACCAATGAGGGACAATGTCTCATTAAAGAGAAGAAGAAAACTTAAAATTTTACTCAAAATTTCATTTTCCCTCCATTTCCCATTCACTCTCATTTTAAGACTATTTCATCTTAAACAAAAACTCAACAACTACTTCATAGTTTCTTGATGTACGAACTTGAAAGTTTTGCATCACCTTCAATAGTATTAAAGCCTAACTTCATTCATTATTCTCTTCTTTTCCACTAAATGACTAAAAATTCCTAGTGGCGTCCTCAATGTCCCTACCTTCTGGGCAGGGGTAGGGGTAAGGTTTGCGTATATTCTTCCCTTTCCCAACCCCACTTATGAGATTTTACTTGATTGTTGTTTTGTTGTTGGTTGTCCTCAATGCGGACTTGTGTTTAACCGTTAAATAGCGTGGGATGTAATAACGTTAATTCCCGTGGGATGTAATCTCTATGCCAGTGCAGATAAATCATTTATTTGAGTGGTTACAAATAGTCAGAAGTCCATAAAACCTTTACAAATCCTCCAGGTAAGGGCGAGCTAAGCCTCTGGCGAGCATTTCTAGATCCCTCGTTGAAACTATATAAACAAAATGGTCTATTAATCCAGCAAACTTGGAGGAAAAAACCTTCAATGGCCACCAACATAATTCGAGCAGCATCAATATAGAGCACCCTAGTAAGCTTCCAAAATTGAAGGACTAGTGTTGTTGATAAAGAAGATGAAGAGTTGGAGACAAATGTAAGAATGGAAGGATAAAGATATCAATATACCATATGTAGAATCAAATAACCTATTTACTCAATTCTCTTATATTAGAAGCAAGAGTTGCGCTTCATCAACGGTATCTGTCATCAACATGGCTACTTCAGATTCAAAGGATAATCAGTGTCTTTTTAGTTAACATGGGGCACCATGGTTGGCCAAAAAGGAATACGGAAAATAGTCAAATATATCCCTGTACTTTCGAAAATAGTTTAAAAGTATCCTCCATTATACTATTTGGCTATTTGACTCCCTACCGTTTACTATGATTCAAAAATACCCCTAAATTTGATGGAATGTCATGTGGCTTCACCAAATTCAAATAACTCAACCCCTTTTCTATTACACAGGTTCATTTAATTTAAACCCAAAACTCGATCCAAATTTAAAACACGTCTAAACCTAAATGCGAGTCACTACCATTTCATTTATGAACTAAAGTAAAAATTTATCTTTTTTACTTTTAAAATTAAAATTTAAATTATTTCTTCTAAAAGAATTTTTTTTATAGTTATCTTCCTCGATACAACTTTCCCATTTTTTCATAATCCCCTATTTTTTTTCCCTTTCTCTGCTACCTCCTTCCTCTATTTTTCCTTTCCATAGATTCATACACAAAAGTTTTTTCTCTTTTTTGTGGTTTGTTGTTGAGGAGGATCGATTTTCTTTATTTTTTCCAGTTTTATCTTTCATCCTTCTGCCATTTCAGATTCAAAATAATTATTTTTTTTGTTTTTGATAAAGCACAACCTTGTTAGCATTAGTGGTAGTTAAAAAGAATACTTATGAAGAAGTAACAAACACCATTAATAAAAGCTTTGCAGAAAATTAATTTTGCAATACCTAAAAAATAGAGTACTCAATTTCTTCTATTAATGGTAATTAAATCATACGAGATTTCTCAATCCGCTACGTTCATAAACGAAAATTACTATTGGATGAGCTCCAAGGTCACACAGAGATTATTTGTTGCTTTAGGAAAAACCTATCTATTCGAAAATGGTGACTGCTACTATATTTAAGTTTCTTTTTTGCCGTCCGAAATAATTTATCATGGGGAGAAGTTAAAATTTGATCTTGTTTTGAAATGGAGCCTGATTGTGAAGAAAATGAAGGGAATGGTGGAGGTGGAAGTTGGGATGGAGGTGGTATAGTAGTCATGGATGATGAAGAGTAAGGTGGGAATAGAAAATTAATTGGAGAATTTATTAACTGAAGGGTATAACATTGATCTTTACTATTTTTAGGTTCAGATGTGTTTTAAGTTAGGTGCTTTTGGATATGATTTTGGATTTAACTAATCAAACCGGGTAATAAAAAATGGGTTGGGTTATTTGAATTTGGTGAAGCCACGCGGCACTCCATCAAATTGAGGGGTATTTTTGAATCATAGTATAACAGTAGGGATTCAAATAGTCAAATAGTATAACAAATGGCATTTTAAAACTATTTTTTGAAATTACAGGGATATATTTAACCTTTTTCCGAAAGGAATATAACTTTAGATGCAATACAAACTTTTGTGTACCTTGACCAAATTGCCCATTTGCTTATCTCATCATTCACGACAACCACAACTTTTTGATGCTCGACGTGGCATGATGAAACTGAAGGACCTTTTTTTTATAATTTTTTTTCTCTTTTTCTCTATATCTGTTAAGTATCATGAACACTCTCTCTCGCTCTTTCTAATGCGACTCACAAAAAGCCTTTGAATGGAATTCTTGAAAATGTAGTTTTCACTTCTTTTATCTTTCGTCTTCTTTTTAATTATTGAAAGTTAGAAGAATTAGAAGCTGGAATGGAAGTTAGTTGTAAATAGGACTTAATTGTAATTAATAGGAGTTAGGGGGTCTCTTATTATTTTTAGTTCTTTACAATTAGTTGTATATAACTACTTCAGTTAATACAAAAAAGGTATTGGAAATTTCCCAAATTTTCTCTTCTTCTTCCTCACGTGTTTTGTGCTCTCCAATGGCGGTTTCTAACATGGTATCAGAGCGGGGAGATTGATCCGTGAGATTGTAGACTTTCTCCAACCACTCAATAGCTTGACTGTATTCATCTTATTCTTTGTTTCTAAATCGATTTATAGTCTTCGAATTTTTGCATGAACATCAATGGCACTAGAAACAGCAACAGAAACACTAGTGAAAATCGATCACACTCATCCACTCTTCCTCCAACCTTCAGACACGCCTGGATTGGTTCTAATCCCAATTCAGCTCTCAGGATCGAAGAATTATAGATTATGGAGCAGATCGATGCGCCTTGCTGTAACGACCCGGTCAGTCGTTCTGAGAGTCATAGCCCCATTTTCGTAATATCTGCTTTTTTAAGTGTTGTTCAGTTGTGTTGAGTTATATCAAGTTGGTAGGTTTGGGTTCAGAGTAGTTTTGGAGTGAAATGATCACTTGTTCTCTTAGTTAGAAAGCTAAGATGGAAAAGTCAATCTGAAGTTGACTTATGAGTAAAAGAATATGGATTTGAGTTTTTATGATTCGATTAGCTTTGTTGGATGATTTGAGACATAAGAATGTGTCCGTAATATAATTTGGAGGTCCGTGGTAGAATTAGGCTTGAATTAACGAAAGTTGGAAGTTTAGAAGTTCTTAGGCTTGAATTCGAGGTTGATTTGGTGTTTTGGTATTATTTTGGGTGTTCCGAAGGTTCGAGTAAGTTCCGGTAGTGATATATGACTTGTTAAAATTATTGGTTGAGGACTCAAGGGTCTCGTGTGAGTTTTGAATAGGTTTGGGTTGTGTTGCGCTCGTTTTTCTTATGTTTCGACGTCGTTTCTTCAAGTATAAATGATATCATATTGAACAAATGAGCTCAAGTTTCGTTTTTGATTGAAGCATTAAATCCGTATCGTAATTACGGACCCATAGCAAAAAGAATCGTCGAATTTGGACATTGTATGAGGATTTTATGGTCATTTTACTAATAAGTAGGTTGCCAGATTTTTCAGTCTAATTACGAAATTGCCACTAGCAACGTATTTAAAAATCTGCACTATTTGCAAATATTAAAACCTACATATCTCCTTCATTATAAGGTCAAATTGAGTGATTAAAAAGCCTAACTTGATTATAATTTCACAAGAAATCCATTGGAGTCATAAAATACGAGTTTTGGGATCGTTTGGCTCAAGAACCGAGGCAGAATAGCTGGTAGAAAAATATACAAAACTAGGGTTTGTTCATTCGACCATATTTTGAGTTGGGGAGCCCGGATTTGGGCGATTTTGGAGGCGACTTTCAGCATATGGATTGGGGTAAGTGTTCTCTACTTGATTTTAATTATAATTTATGAATCCATCTTCGTTTTTTTGGGATTTGATTGATGATTTCAAAGTGAAATTTAGGGGAGCTAGGGTTTGAGTTTTGGAGAGTTTTAAGTGAGGATTTGAGGGACCAAACAGAGTCCGATTTTGACAAATTTTATATGGTTAGACTCGGGAGAGGACGGGGATTATTATTCTATTATTTTTGATTGATTCCGAGACGCGGGGCAGGGGGCCGGGTTTTGGCCGATCTCGGATTTTGGCCTATTTTTGAGTTTTTATTGCAGAATTCCATTCTTTAGACTATGTTGATAGTAGTATTCTAATTATGGATAGATTGGGAGCTTTTGGAGGCCGAGTCCAGAGACGAGGGCATCCCAAGTAGGATTTTACGTGATTGAGGTAAGTAACAGTTTTAACTCTGGCTTTGAGGGTATAAACCCGGAGAAATTGCTATCATGTGATTGTTTGGTGGTAATACCCACGCTAGGTGATGGGCGTGTGGGTGTGCACCGCGAGAGATTGAGACTTGGTCCGTCCCGTGAGGCTGTGAGGCCTAATGGTTATTATCTATGGTTATGTGTTTACTTGTTGCTGAACTTATTTGCGTTCATGTTAGAGATCATGCTTAGACTTTATGCATGTTCACATTATTTGTACTCAGTCTTAGAAATTATAGTACATGTTTACCTCAGTCTCTATTAATTGCTAATATGATGTGATACATGATGTGGGTTGTGTCCCCTTATTTGTTGATGATGGTGAGGCTAGTGAGGTACATGATTGAGTGAGGCCGAGGGCCTGGTTGTGAGGATATTAATACCATAGCGCGTGAGTTGTCCGCTTAGCATATGAGTTGACCGTGTGGGTCCAGGTATTGATACCATAGCACGTGAGTTGTCCGCGTAGCACGTGAGTTGACAATGCAGATCCAGGTATTGATATGATGGCACGTGAGTTGTCCGTGCTTAGCACTTGGGCCTTGGGAGCCCCTCCGGAGTCTGTACACACCCCCAGTGAGCGCAGAGTATTGAGTGTTGAGTCTGGAGTGTTGAGTGCGAGTGCGAGTGCGAGTGCTGAGTGATAGAGTGACATTGTTGTGAGGTTGCATTTACTTTTGTTACTACTGCACTTACCTATTAATTTCTTTGTGGCATTTATTGAGTTATGGAAATTTACCTATTATTTATTTTATTGTAAATTGTGAAAATAAATAATTGGACTATTTTTCTTAGCTCGTCACTACTGCTCAGTTCCTTAGTTATTTCTGTTACTACTGAGGTGGTAGTACTCATAGTACACCCTGCACTTTATGTGCAGATCCAGGTGAGTTAGAGCGCGGTGATCGTTGAGTTCAGGCCGGCTATCTGTGGAGATTGCAAGGTAGCTGCTAGTGTCTGCAGGACCTTGTTACTCCTCTTGTCATTTCTTATTTTAGACAATTATATTTCTTAGTTTATAGTTTTAGACGCTCATGACTTAGTGACACCCCGATGTTTGGGACTCGTTTCCGTATTTTTTATTTATATTTAGAGTTAATTTAGTTTAGCAGCAATTAAATTATTGAAAATGTTTTATTAAATTCTTATAATCAAATTAGTAGTAATATTTTGGGAATAGGCTTGCCTTGTAGCACGATAGGCGCCATCACGACCAAGGTTAGATTTTGGGTCGTAACAAGTTGGTATCAGAGCCTAAGTTACATAGGTCTCACGAGTCATGAGCGGGTTTAGTAGAGTCTTGTGGATCGGTGCGGAGACGTCTGTACTTATCTTCGAGATGCTGCAGAATGTTTAGGAAAATTTCATATTCTTGAATTCTTATCGTGCAGTATTGATTCAGCTTGAAGTGTAACTCTTTGAATTCCTTCCACGCATTCGTTTGTGCAAATGAGTGCTCGGTATCAGTTGTGCATCAACGAATTGTGATTCCTTGAATGAGGTGCGAGATGTGATTTATGTGTATTGATGTTGGGCCAGTCTGGAGGACTTGAGGCCGAGTTTTGTTTGGAGCTGGAGTACGAATATTTGGATTGGGTGAGCACGTGCTTATATGTCCGTTGGTGTCCCTTTTAGCGAGATTTATGATTTGAATGTGATGAGAAGGTATTGCTTAAGGTTTCACCTATTTGAGACTCCATGTATTTTTTTGACTCGTTCGAGGACGAACGTTTATTTAAGAGGGGGAGGATGTAACGACCCGGTCAGTCGTTCTGAGAGTTATAGCCCCATTTTCGCAATATCTGCTTCTTTAAGTGTTGTTCAGTTGTGTTGAGTTATATCAAGTTGGTAGGTTTGGGTTCAGAGTAGTTTTGGAGTGAAATGATCACTTGTTCTCTTAGTTAGAAAGCTAAGATAGAAAAGTCAATCGGAAGTTGACTTATGAGTAAACGAATATGGATTTGAGTTTTTATGATTCGATTAGCTTTGTTGGATGATTTGAGACATAGGAGTGTATCCCGAATATAATTTGGAGGTCCGTGGTAGAATTAGGCTTGAATTGACGAAAGTTGGAATTTTAGAAGTTCTTAGGCTTGAATTCGAGGTTGATTTGGTGTTTTGGTATTGTTTTGGGTGTTCCGAAGGTTCGAGTAAGTTCTGGTAGTGATATATGACTTGTTGGAATTATTGGTTGAGGTCTCGAGGGCCTCGTGTGAGTTTTGAATAGGTTTGGGTTGTGTTGCGCTCGTTTTTCTTAGGTTTCGACGTCGTTTTTTTCAAGTATAAATGATATCATATTGAACAAATGAGCTCAAGTTTCGTTTTTGATTGAAGCATTAAATCCGTATCGTAATTACGGTCCCATAGCAAAAAGATTCGTCGAATTTAGACATTGTATGAGGATTTATGGCCATTTTACTAATAATTAGGTTGCCAGAGTTTTCAGTCTAATTACGAAATTGCCACTAGCAGCGTATTTAAAAATCTGCACTATTTGCAAATATTAAAACCTACATATCTCCTTCATTATAAGGTCAAATTGAGTAATTTAAAAGCCTAACTTGATTAGAATTTCACAAGGAATCTATTGGAATCATAAAATATGACTTTTGGGATCGTTTGGCTCGAGAAACGAGGCAGAATAGCTGGTAGAAAAATATACAAAACTAGAGTTTGTTCATTCGGCCATATTTTGAGTTGGGGAGCTCGGATTTGGGCGATTTTGGAGGCGACTTTCAGCATAT